>JAVJIF010009329.1:0-184716 GCA_038442645.1 Agave tequilana | reverse complement strand
TTTTTTTCCCAATTTTGGGTTCGTTTCTGTTCTTCCCTTGAAGTTTTGAAGGATTGCAAGGGAATAGGTTTTAAGTAAAGATTTTAGTGAAGGATTTTGATTTTTGAGTAGTTCTTTTGTGTTCTAATGTGTTGAGGATTTAGCTTAAATTTTCTTGTCAGATTAAAATTTTCGTTCTTGTTTTTTGATGGTGAAGAAATTAGGGCAAGAAAAGGATATTCGGGTGAGTTGTGATTCTTTATTATTATTATTATATTTGACATGATATTTTTTTTGGAAAATTTTGCTTCAACCACCTACTTTGCTTCATAATTAGGAAAAAAACTCAAGTTCATAATTTTATTCATTACATCCTCATTCACGTCAGCATAAATTGATTCCTTCTAACCACTTCTTTCTATATATTTATATTTTCTTTTTTACCCTTCCTTATCGCTCCCACGTTTGCTCCAACGTCTGCTCTCCCCTCAACCCTGACCCCCGACGCAGAGATTAGCGGGTTGACCTGCGCGGTCAAGTTGCCGTGGAGGTTGGATCCCACCCCTCCTGGCGGTCTCCGGGGGCGGAGTCCCTGGAGATTTTTTTGCATATCTCGTTTGCCCGTGCTCACGATGAGTTTTTGTTTGAGTTTGTAATCGATGTGGTATTTAAGATTTAGAAAAAAATTAAGGATCATTCGATGTAGGTAAACAAGGGTCTGTTGCTGATGGTGATGCTGATATGAAGACTGCGACTCATGATCGCAGTCTTATGTAAGGACTGTGACTATGGTTACAGTCTTTTTTGAATAATAAATTAGGGCATTTTCTTAGGCTGCAATCATTATCGCAGTCCTAATATAGGCTGAAAATTTATATTTTGTTGGAATTGTGATTATAATCGCAGTCCTAATAAAGACTAAAAAAATAAGATATTTTTATGAGATTGCGTTCATGGACACAGTCCTATAAAACTTCAGAAACATGTCCTAATAATGAGAACTACTATCTAAAAAATAAGGCATTTTTGATAGGATTATGATCATGATCGCAGTCGTATAAAGACACTCAGAAATATGGCATTTTTGTGATCGCAGTCTTAAAAAATTGGGTATTTTTGGGAGGACTTGATCGTCGTCTTAAAAAATAGGGTATTTTTGTGAGGACTGCGATCATGATCACAGTCCTCAGAATTAAGGTATCAACAGTCCGCATTTTCTAAGCGGTCCAGTTTTTTCAAAGCGATTACTACAGGGCATACGTCTTTCGCTTAAAAGGAGCGCTTCTGCTCTTGACACATGGACGCACCAGGTTGGTTTAAAAAGGGAGGTAGCTGAAGCAAATAAAATTATGAAGCTGAGTTTTTTAATTACAATTTGACATTGAGGCTGTAGCGAAATTCCCCATTTTTTTTATTATTTATAGGACAATCAGCTGAGGTTTTTGTTTTTCTCAGTTCTGATAGAGAGAATTTCTTTCTTTGCCTATGTTGTTTTTTTAATTTATTTTAGTGGAGACTGAAACGATGAATTGTGACTTCGTTTGTCTTCTTGTTCTTTTCCCCATAAAAACTTTTGTTTTCTTTTTATATTTTTAAAAGTTTTGGGGGTAATGAAAATAGAAAATATTTTATGAATTATAGTTAGAAAATTGGATTTTCTTTTTTTCTTCCCTCCTTTAAGACCTTGAAGGCTCTTCTTTCCTTAATTTTCCTTATTTTTTTATGAATTTGGCATACCAAACATCTGAAAATATGGTTATGTTGAAGTTGTAAAGCCTGATTGCCGACCTTGACGGAGAATCGCCCTCGAAGTAGTATTACGCAGGAAGAACTGCGAAGCCTAGTCGCAGTGAGTTAGGAAGTCAGGAAGTCCATCTTGGGTTACTCAGAGACAGGGCCTCGGGAAGAGTCTCCCGAGAACTGGACTACCTCGTTACTCCCTGAGTAAAGGTATATTACAGGCGTGTGTAGGTGAGCTTGGAGTTTTAGATGGAAGCATGTTTAAGTGTTCGGGGGATTACTTAGAGTCCCAGGAGGAGCACTCTGAGCGACAGAGTAGAGGAACATCCCCGAGGCGTAACGAGACGCAGCAATGCGGTCCAGCTTGAAAGCTTCGCGATACAAGAAACCCAAGTCACTTGTCAAGGGCAGTTTAGGAATGTCACAACTTGTAATCATAGTTTTTCTCTATAAAAGAAAATGCGCTGTAATTAGGGTGTGTGATGGTGAAAACCTAGAGCTATTATTCTTTTTTATCTCCCTATAATCTCTTGATAATAGTGGATTTGTGAGCAACTCCATGGTTTCTTTTCTTTTTTGAGATTTTCACATAATTCTAGTGTTCTCTGTGTGTTGTCCTTCGGTAGATTTGCAACCTTCTCTCTTTTGATCTGATCTGTTCTTGTTCATCATCATCATGAATCCTTATCCTAACAACTGGTATCAGAGCATTGGTTCAAGATGACAGATGAAGGAAAGATCAGAGTTGATAGATTCAACGTCATGAACTTCAGGTTCTGAAAGATACAGATCGAAGACTACCTGTACCAGAAAGATCTATATCTTTTTCTCGGCGGAAAGACCCACAAACTAAAGGAGATATCCAATAGCGAGTGAGATATTCTAGATCAGAAAGCCTTGGGGCGATCCAATTGTCCCTGACATCATCTCTAGAGAAAGACGACCAAAGACTTGATGGCGGTGCTATTAAAAATGTATGAGAAACCCTTGGCATTAAATAAGGTATTCTTGATGAAGAAGTTGTTCGATGTGATTCTCAGGAGGGTACATTTTTCTTCCTAAACACGAACAATTATTGAAGAGTTTTGATATACCATCTCTAGCATTTTACCTGCTTTGACTATTGTTCACTTATATTGGTGAGATTATGTGTATTTGTTATCTTTAATTCAGTATTTTGATATTGATCATAGGAACTTTTGCCTGCATAACATAGACGATATTTTTAATTTGTTTAAGACTGAAATTGTTAGCCTATGCTTGCTTCTTTTTATAAAACCCATCTGCTATCATTATTAGCTTTAAGCTTTCTTACCCAACTATTGTAACTTGTTTGTGAAGCGTAATTTAGTAATTTTATCGTTGATTTCCTATCAGCGAACACGTTTCACATCAATAGAATGTTTATCAGATGTTGAGATGTTTGATCCAGCAATCGGATAGTGGTACACAAATAAACCAATGCTTTATACGGTAAACCTAATTGCTCCCTACCTGCTCTTCATAATACAACAACAACAACAACTAAGCCATTTGTCCCAAGTATTTGAGGTAGTCTACATGAACCAAACGAGAATTACGCTGGATCGGGCACATGGATTAGCATTCTCCATTCATTCTTATCGAGCAATATGCCTTCGCTAAGACCTTTAGCCTCTATATCTTATCGTATTACCTCCATTCATGTTTTCTTCAGTCTCCTCTGTGCTCTTTTAACTTGCCCTAATTTGATACGCTCTACTTGCCGGACTGGCGCATCTGTAGGTATACGTTACACATGACCAAACCATCGTAGGCGATTTTCTCTCATCTTCTCTTCTATAGAGGCTACGCCTATCTTAGTACGAATATCCTCATTTCTCACATTATCTCTTCTCGTATTACCACACATCTAACGCAGCATGCGCATCTCTGTTACACTCATCTTCTGGGCATGATATCTCTTTATAGCCCAATATCTGTGTCATATAACAAAGCTGGCATAAAAGCAGTCCGATAAAACTTTTCCTTCAACTATAACGGAATGTTACGATCACATAAAACTCCTGTTGCGCTCCTCCATTTCTTGCTCTTCACAGTGGTTAGTAAATTATATTGGTATTTAGTATTGCAGTTGTTGTTGCCAACATGCATACTCGTATTTCTTAGTGACATTTTTTGAATTACTCTGTTCTGTAAATATTTTATGCATAGAAATGTCTTAAAATTTAGTTTTATGGCTTGCATTGTTCCTTGCAGATGAACACTATCCCATGTTGATAAGCTTGTCATCTTCTTAATAAATCTGGACTTTATATTTCTACAAAAAATTTCCATGCTCCTGGTTTGCCGAAGCTCAAGTTATGGGCCAGATAAGGTTGATCTACCTACCCACTAATTACCCTTTTCACACCCTTTTAATTACCCTTCGTGGTTTCTCATGCCAAGCCTCTCTCTTTTCTTGACTTGTCTTATCCCAGAGTTTTATAAGCAATTTTGTTATGTGATAATTTGATGTAAGGGTTAAACATTAAAAAAGAAAGTATAGCCCAAAAAAAACAGTATGATGTTAGAAATGTATAGCCAAAATGAGAATGTTGAGATGGATGGGCATAAGAGAATAATAAATGAGTGCAGCAGTATGATGTTAAAAATGGACTTAATTGAGGATAATTCAGGAAAGAATAGTTTGTGATGGTTAACATGTGCAATGGAGATGGATGAGTCTGCCAATCAGGGAGACATAATTATAGTTGAAGAAATGGCTGGAACTGGTGCTCAACCAAGATGAGCATGGTTGAGGCAGTAGTAAATGTTTTGGGGACTTCTAATTTTAAGTTATTTAACAGAGTGGTGGCCCTTAGTGAGCTGAATGAAGACCAAGTAAAAAAAAAAAAACACATTGATCAGCAGATCAATCAAAGGCACAAGGGTTTTCCGCACTGGTTATAACGTGGTGTTTTTTGGACCTGAAAAGGCGAACACTGATATGCTTTATCAACTGGGTTGCATCCCTATCTTGGGCATGTTTCTTAATGTTCTGGAAAGTGGATATTATGTTGGCAGTTGTGAGACCAATAACTATTTTTTTTCTTCTAATTATTCTATATTTGTTAGCAAATGTTATGTTCGGTAGTTCTTATGTTATATAGGGTGACAATTTACATTAGTTTTGGACCGGTGGTAAAATTGGTTACATAAAAGAACAAAAAGG
The DNA here is from genome assembly GCA_038442645.1 of Agave tequilana. Lineage (NCBI taxonomy): Eukaryota > Viridiplantae > Streptophyta > Magnoliopsida > Asparagales > Asparagaceae > Agave > Agave tequilana. Next base: position 179,804 of record JAVJIF010009329.1, on the reverse strand, counting down.
CTTTACATGTACAGATATACTGAAACATGTTGCCAGCGGATTTTGCCAAATATGAATATGCAAGTTTGAGCTTCCAACAATTACTCGATGAATTTTTTGTGACATATTAGCCATCAACTCTCAACCTTACACTTTCTGTAAAGCTCAATTGTTACTGCACTGGTAACTCCATGGACTAGACAATTCCTTTGGAAATTTCCATCAGGAAAGCAGCATTTGCAATGAGGCAGCAACCTACAACATAATGGAAGATGCCTCCATATAGACAATCCTGGACTGATATCTGTAAAGTCTCGTTTTTGCAGTCCTAACTAAACGAATTCTAAAAACGAGCAAATAGGGTTCAACTATATTGTAATGCTCATATTGATATGCTAATAATTTACTTAAAAGCAAGAGAGGAGGAGGTAAAGAGAATGCATGGTTTCTGATGAAAAAAATGTTGACATATATTTATTCTGGTACTTGTGGAGAGCAAGGCACAAGATCACCTTCAAGGCTCCAACTGAATTCAGGAGAAGGTCGACCAGATATATAAAAGATTCAAATTTCAGGTTGTCAAAGTTCCATGCTTGATTGCAGGATTTTACTGTGGCTTTATCAGACTCAGTTAATCTATTTGTGGGTGATTTGTGTTTGGAATTTTATTTCCACTCAGATAACCATCAAATTGCTGATGTTTAAAAGACAATAATGATGGAATTGTGATTTGATTGCTCCAACTAAGATCGTTCTTAAGCTCAAACGAAAAATTCTTAGAAGAGATGATGAGCAAGTCACAAATCTAAGAGGAAAAGGAAGATTTTCAAACTGAGTTACTGAGACAGATCCAATTACTAATTGGAACAAGCTCGGTATTGATTTATTTGGATCCTTATTTATGGTGTATGGATTGTGCATCCACCCCAAATTTTGCGCCTTAGGTTTGTGATAGAGTCCACAACATAAGAAACCACAAGGATCCCTAAGCTTCTACAGGAGATTAAGGGTTCACTAATGCAACCTTTAGTTGAAAATAGAAGTAATGGGTTTTGGATGTGTGCTTTTGATTACGGGGGGACATGGGATATTTCCCTTAACTTTCACCACATTGTCTCGGTTTTGGTGCGGGGATTAAACTGGTCATTGTCATTTTATGCATGTGCTTCTAGTTTATCAACCCCTTCCCCATCTGTTAGCCAATTCTATGTTTATCTTCCTTTTCTTCACTAATGATGGGGAGATTTCGCTCCCCTGTATAAATTATATGCAAGTGCACGATCGTTCGATGTAGCACTTGAGAGTCGATCTACAGGGACATGTGATTCTTATAGTTTCAACACCTCTGGGTGAATTAATTAAAAATTGTAAGTCAGATGGTCAGTTAAAACCTAGGGTCGAATCCCCTAAACCCAGATATAGGTGGTTCTTAGTATTTCAACACTTATAGGCGAATTAGAGTGTCAATCTAAGGAATCAAGAATCTAGGGTTGAATCCCCTAAACTAGAATTAAGTGGTTAATCTTGTCTCTACCGGTTTGTTGTCAATCACCAAATTTCTACTCTTAACAGGCAAATTAAATCTGAACACTAGATCTAAGTACAGTACAGGGTATTATCTCCATCACATGGTTCACCAAAGGTAAATAAAATGACTAAATAAATTAAAACAGAAAAAGCAGTAAAACTTTAAGTGTGAACCATTGACTCTTGATACATAATCTGTCAAATCTCTAGTTATTCTAGAAATAATCTCCTAAAAGTGTTAGGCAATTGGTAAACATATAGCCCTAAATAGGAGATGAGCACAAGAGAGTCTAGCTTAAGTTCATCTTTCTTGGATGGTTGCGAAGGTTCAGCTCCACATTACTAAGTTAATAATAGAAAATTTTATGAATAAAATATAATTAAATTCCTAAGCTATTGATTACACCAAGTAAAATAAATAAGCACTTAAAATACTAAATTAATTTCATCTAGCTAATGTAACACCAAATAACTAATTAATTTAATTAAACAATCTAATCAATTGCACATACTAATTCAATCATCATTTAATTCAACCAATTGAAGTTACCTACATATGCCATCATCACCTGTGCATGGGTCCAGCACTCCACTTGCTACAGAACGTAAGATTAGAAGGGGCAAAACGTAGACCTCACATATGCTTCTCCTTTCTCTTTTGGCCTGCGCGAGTAATGAGGCTTTGTAAAAAGCCAAAACAAAAGGCAGCCAAAAACTCTAGGCTATGTATTCTATTTTTAGTCTAGGTCTTATTGGCTATTTTACAAATACGTCCCAAGCAAATATAAAATTACACAGACAAGCTGTTTCGTCACAAATTTACATTTAAGCTCCTAAACTTTACAGAATTACGGATTCGCCCTAACTGGACTCAAATGTTTTCAAACTGAGTGTAAAACTTTGTGGTGTGAATTTTAGGAGCAGTAGAGCAGCTCCGGTAACGTCAAATCTCTCATCTTACCTTCAAACTCCTTTTAGCATACTAAACGTTCACAAAGTACACTTTTGCGGTCTAGTCTTCTCCTGATAGCTTTGTCTGCAAACTATCACTAAAAAATACCCAAGTAGCATTATTTATAAACAAAATATAAATAAATGTGGGCATAAAAATGTGATAAAATCGTGCTCATCAACTAACCATATTTTTATGCTTAACTCATTAACATGTTATCATTTTGTTGCAGCAGAACTTAAAGGTGTGATGTATGCCCTGGGTGGCTATGATGGAAATCAGTACCTGAGGTTAGATCTATGTTCCCTTTGGTTATCTTATTTAATTATTAAGATGTAAAACCTCACTTGTTTATTAGAAATGTTTGCCATGGTCAATATCATCATTATTATCAAGCATATTAAATGGATATGAAGCTTTTCTTTAGTTTTCTGCTATAGATTATTCGCTAGAAGCATGTTTATGCTAATTCAAAATTACTAACCAGTTCATCACTTCAATTTTTGGTAATGACGGATGAAAAGCTAAAAATTATAATTTAAGATTGGCTGAGAATTAGTTTTCATTATCATTGAGTCACGAAAAATCTACATGAAGATTAATATTTTTGGTACTTCCTAATGTTCATGAACAATGCTCTCGGCAATTGAAGGTGCTGCCTTTAGGAGCCTTGTTCTTGGTCTAGCTTCTCCAATTCCAGCCTTGCATGAGAGAACTGATCAGCCTGCTATTTTTACCATCTTTCCCTTCGAGTTATTTCACTTGATTAATTTAATTCCATATTCCTTCTTCATTTTCCCTAATTTAAAGTTGCTTGTTAGCTAGTTCAGCAATTAGAAATTTTTTAGCACAATTAGGATGCATTTGGATGGTGTAATATCAAAACACGTCGCTACACTATTTTATGCATTTGTATTCTTATTTTAAAGATATTGAGCACAACATTAATTTCTCAATTCTGTTTGCTCATTTCTTATAATTAAGAAAGTTGCTTCAAATTATTTACATATACAGATGAATAGAAAGGATTGCTGGAGTAAGTATTTTGGTCTTCATTCAGATTTTACTTTAGAAAGATAGAAAATTTGTTTTTTATTTCTTGCTAGTATTTGCAATGATCTGTTAAAAGTGCACATTATATATTTATGTTCTTATATAGATTGTTTTGGACGTATAAATCCACAAAATTATGTTGCATGTTGCAGTTATTTTTTTTCATCCTATCTGTTTATTTTCTGAAAATGGAAATAAGGAGGATACACATTGTACAGAATCTGACAAATTTAATGGTTTTCATTTTAAAAGATGGAAACATAAGGTTTGTTTAACATTAGGCCTTTTTCAGCTGTAAGATGGTTCTGCTCCATTTCTGCTTCTGCATCTACGCCTGGCTCGTCTTTTGCTCCTAGCATTCCATCCATTAGTATTGAACCCAAATCTATAACCCCTGAAGAAGTTGATTGTCATTGTTACAATCTTATCCCGAGTGCTCTTGGAAAACTTTGTGAGATTTTTTATTAATATAGATCGCGCAGAGGAACTCTGGAATGCTCACGAGTAAGAATTTAGGGGAGAGTTTCTTTATAAGATCTGATAAAAGACAAACTTTTGATAAAACTAACAAACCTAATTCTACCAAATGATTTTATTTCCAGCAAACCATGCCCCGTTCACGGGTTGGTCATTAGTAGCCATCGGCTGATTCATGCTTGGGGCTTGCTCCATCCTTTCTGCAACTGCAGCAATTCATGCTTCTTTCTTGTTTCTTTGTTCAAAGTACAGTTAATAATCCATTATTTTAGGTAGTATGACCACAGCGGGTGATCGTCTGTGCCTTCCTGAATGATCCTATTCGGAGGTTGAAACTAACACTTGTTTCTTTGTTCAAAGTACAGTTAATAATCCATTATTTTAGGCAGTATGATCAAAGCTGGTGATCGTCTGTGCCTTCCTGAATGATCTTAATTCGGAGGTTGAAACTAACACAACAATCATGGATTTTGAGCTTTATCCCTTTCTCTCCCAAATTGCATGTTTTTGTTGAGTATATAATGCATCACCTTAACATACAAGCACTAGATAAACAAAATGCTCCCTTGATTCTTGCATAGATTTGCATGAACTCTTCTCTGCAGGATGTACTGTTATTCTGGTTATTCTCAAAGACATTTTCTGTGGTGTTACCCTGTTGAGGCACCATCATGCAAACCCTTGTGGAGCTTATTTAATGTGTCTCTCTTTCAATCTCGTTTGCCATATAAATGAAAAATTATTATTTTGTAGGGTTATTTCCATTTTTAGAAGCTTCATTAAATTAAATTACTAACTGATCAGAATGGCTGCTCTCTCTCTCTCTCTCTCTGTGCTCCATGTGCAGGTTACTGGACTGAGCTTCCTAGCATGAACATGATAAGGGGCAGTCACGCTTCGGCAGTATTTAATGAAAACCTGTAAGTTTTCTGATATGAATACCAGAACACCAGAATTACATGCTATACTTGTTTTCTGATGATCTTGGTTGTATTTGCCCGTAAATTTCTTGATAGATATTGTGTTGGCGGTTTAAATGGTCAAAAAATGGTTTCCAGTGTTGAAATATTTGAGCCTCGTCTGAGTGTTTGGATGCGGGTGAGCCAATGAAATTTGCTGGAGGATATTCTGCAGCTGCAGTCCTTGGGAATTCGTTACTTGTTGTAGGCGGTATCGATGATGAAAAAGAAATCATTGACAGTGTATGCTTCTTCCTTACCCAACTTTATCTGCTTCAGACGAGGGACTTTCAATCTCAGACTAATCAAGTGATTGCTTTCTTGCTTGATATTTTTACAGGTAGAATGCTGCGAGGAAGGGTTGGTTGGACTAGCAGTGGCTTTGAAGGCCATCGAAAAGATGTGTTTCTGCTCGGCTATTGTGCTATAAACACGGTGATGAATCAAGCATGTACTTCTGTGGTGTGTTTTGGAGTCGAACTGTACATAATAATATGCATGCATCAATCCTTTTCTGCACAGGTGTATGTGAGAATGCATGGAGCCTGTGACTTAGGTTTGGGAGTGGATATGAAGAGTGATATAGTATGTACAATATCTCCAAATGGCAAACTAATCACTTGCTCTCATACTTAAAACTATACGAGGTCTCTGTTAGCTTCTCTATTAGTTTTACGCTTTGCTTGACATAGTAATTTTTGTGGAAATAGCCAATAAATCAGAAGGCCCCCACCCCCCCCCCCCCCCCCCCCCCCCCCCCCCTCCCTATTAAACATTCTAGTCTTAGTCAGAATCTATCGGGATATAGTGCTATAAATGAGACTATGATTTTTATAGTTTATTGATCTACGGGCTAATAAGATGTAACCTCAATGTTTTTCTAAAATGGCAAACTCTTTTTGGATCTCTCTTTGAAACTTCCATAATCCATGTCCCTTGTTTCTCGTCTCCTCTCTGGTTGTGAAATAGCAGCAAAAGGTGCCAGTCAAATACATGATTCATTCCGGATTATAGCCTTAATGTCGATATATGGAGTTTCAATGTATGTGGGTGTGCTGTGCAACCAAGAAAAAGTTTAGGCTTTAAAATTTACTGTTAGCATCAGGTTAGGTCAAAAAGAAGTTTGAAAATAAAGACAAGCAAATGAAACAATCAAAAGAACATGGAGAAATCCCATCTTGTGCCAATCTCTATTTCAATTCGATCAAAGAGTGAAGAAATATCACCCGATATGATCCATATATATGGGGGGCAGGAAACCATAACATCAAACTGCACAGAAACCTGCCTGATACAAAAATCATATAAAACGCACAACAGCCATTTAATTAAGGATCAGCGACCGGGGGATCCACGCTGAATTCAAAACATATGGGTCTCACTGATCTCACTAAGATCTTCACAACTAACATTCTCTACAACAACAATTATTTCTCACAATTTACAATTAACAGACTGGGGATGATACAAGCAACCCAGAAGTGACTCATCCACTCTCTGGTGCCTCCCACCCTCCTATCAAAATGTTTGCATCTTCGAGGCTTCCATCTGCAGAAAGATTGGATATGGAACAGAAATTAGTATAACGTCCCTGAAATAGAGAGATTCTGCACTGAGTGCCATGAAAGAATAACTCTGTATAACTGATACTAAAGCTCTCATTAATCACACAACTCTAGGTTTGTAGTATGCTATAAAGGAAAGTTCAGTGAACATGAGTGCTAAAAATTTACAAAGCAATATGTAAGGATTAAATCATGAAAATTTTGAGTACACTGAATGTCGATGTGGTATTGGATGAATTAATATGACATTCCAACATAAACAGTTTTTTATAGTGACATTCCTTTGGTGTTCCAGTATTTAATGTACTTATGTTAGCCTCTGGTGTTGTCAATAAAGAACAGTAAAGAGAGCATAAACATAAAAGGCCAACAAACAGAATACAAATGTGCCCTAATATCTTGATCAGCTAATTTTTTTTTTTTTTTTTAAAAAAAAACATCGATTTGCCTGCAGATAATAGAAGAGATACAAGAATAGAGAGGCAGATATAAGACATTAGAAGTTTCAGCACTTTCTCAAGGTGGGAAAGTCTTAACCTGTTGGAGATTCTCCACCAGCATAGTAGAAGTTACATTTGTTGTCCGCCATAATATTAATAGCCCACGAACAAAGATAGAGACATCACATTATCAAGGATATATCATAACATATCCTCAACTGTATGAAATGATACAGAAAGAAGCAGCACAATTGTGAAGGAAACCAAGACAACACCATTTATCTATAAGCAAAGAATTAGCACTCAAGAATGGCCTCACATTAACCGGATGACAGGACTCTTTTGTAAAGATTTGGTAATAAGAACCAAATAGAAGTTTACCTGCCATACTGGAGCAAGGTTTTATTCTTTAGGAATTTCGAGTCATAATCAAAAGATTTACGTACAGACAGATCCAAGTGTCTTTTCATAAAACATTCACTGAAGGCCTGTATGCAAATATATTTCTTTGTGGATCCATTCTCCCACAAGACACTCTTGTGCATACGTTTCTTTGTGGATCCATTCTCCCTCAAGATACTACTCTTGGACCTTGTTTGGCAACAAGAGTTAAAGTGGTGTAAGAACCCAACTCTTGCCAACCAATCAATTGAAATAAGAGTAAATGGTTGGAGAGTTGAGGCACCATTAGTTTTTTTGAGATTTGCCCCCTACTTTTTGGGGTAAAAGGTCAACTCTTACACCAATCAAAAATTGGCGTGAGAGTTAGATCCAACTCTTTTTTGAGTAGTTTTCTAATTGTAGGAGCCAAACGCAACCTTGGTATCCAAGATATGGGAAGTAAGCGGGCACCTCCCACTTCAGATATATCGCTATTAAGAACATACAATCATTTAACGTTATTGAACTATATATGGCAAGGTTTGAAATATCGCCCCCACATCGATATTTTTGTCCAATAGGGACACTGCCGATATGCCTCGATATAACCAAAATGATTACCAAAATTGCCGGTAGGATGAGATGAATCAGTCGATAAATGGCTGACATTGTTATTTTGATACCAAAATCCTACAGCCGATCCCGATAGCAATGCTGAGATTTCAAATCATGATATATGCCTTCTAACCGAGATCACATACAGAAAGTCTTGGTATGCTGAGACTCAGTTTTTATCCCCTAAAACCTATGAAGAGTCTGATTGACATCTTAAAATAAAAATAACAGAGATGAGTAGAGAAAAGAATTATGTAGCCAACCCCAAATTTTAGGATGAGAATTTATTTTCGTGCTGCTGCTGCTGTTGTTGTGTTCACCGTTCAGACACGGCTGTTGAATTCAAGACTGGATATCTGCAGAAAAAACAGAATGTTGCAGTGATATCCGACAAACTAGAGTACATCAGTTGCTATTAAAGACATGTAGGTCCCTATGTTGGAAATTTAACTGCAACAATCAACAACTCCTTGCCCAGAATCTCCATGAACCATATGATCCATGCAGGATCAGAACTTTTATCAATGTTGTCAGATTTTGATACATCATTCCTTGTCAGATTCTCCATAAACCAGAAGCCAACATAACATTAGTAATATCACCAGGCTTTTCCCATCAAAACAGGATGGCTGGGGAGCACCACTGAAGGTCAACAACAATCCAGAAAAAAATTTCAAGATTCACAACTAGCTGCCCAAACTGACATCAACCCTCTATAAATAGAACAAAATACCAAGTCACCAAATAAAGACTGTAAAACCAAACAAAATCAAGCTAAAACACTATTACTAAAGAAAGTTCGCTGAAGAAAGTCTAGTAAACTGTCTCATACTCATAAGGGAACACAACAAACAAATGAGAAAAGGAAACTCTAAAAGGGAATTGCTACTGTTCACACCAGAGTACCATGTGTGGTGATAATGCTACAAGCACACGCGCACACGCAAAAGAAGCTTCCTTTTTTTGAAAGCTTTCTTTGTATCTAACGTTTCCTTCAAATCCTGACTATATACAGATCAATTACCAAGAACCTATTTACTTTAATAAAAGGAAAAACAACCTCACAAGACTAAGATTTGAATTCACAATTGCCATAATAATTATGGTTATCATGGACCCTGTTCTGTCCTATATTTGCTGGTACTTCAACGAGAATAAGATAGGATATATCTTGAAGAACTATAACCTCCATTAAAAATAAAGCCCTCATTTCCTCCGTCCCTCTCATCTTTTCTTAGGCACGAACTAGCTAATAAGCAATCAGCCAATGATGCAGCGCGAGGACTCGTTTAGGGGCTCCTTGAGGGCAAGCTCACAACTTGGTCACCATTTCCATAAAATTAAGGTTAATGCAATACTTACGATAAGTTTATTCCAGATTCCACCTAACATTCATTAACACATGGAGGCTATGGTTCACATCTGCTAGTTATATGTCTAACAGTGTGCCCTTTAAACTTCCTCAATAGTTAATTGATGTAGAACAAGAAGGGAGAAGAAGAAAGAGAGTTAGGGTTTAGGAAAGAAGATGATAAAGATTTGATTTTGAATTCAACACCAAGGAGATCTCTCTCACTCTGCACATCACCATGCAAAGATTCAAAACAAAGCAACAATTAATTTGCAATGCCAAAAGGTTTTCTAAATCAACTTACCGCCTATAACAACTGCAAGTCTTGGCCTTATATAGGCCTCATACAAAAAACAACTCCTATCATAACCAATATGGGCTAAAATAAAGAGGAAAATGAGCCTAACCTAAAATAAATAGTAAAAGAGCCTAAACAAAAAATAACATTCTCTCGGCTTCGAAAAATTCGCCACTAGCGAATGAGGTGGCGTGGATGATGAATTTGAACCGGGAAGGACTGCACAAACTCCTCAGTGGTGGGTCTCCTCAGCAGTGACGGCTGCAATGGACGAATTGAAATTAACTATGGCCTCGTGGAAGTTCGATAATGAGTCAAGTCCTCGATGCTGAATACCGAGTTAATCTCAAGATCACAGGAAATATCGAGGTCGTAGGCCCTGAAACCAAATCTCCTCAAAATCTTGTATGGACCCTTGTCTCAAGATGGAGCTTTTTCGAAATTCCTAATGGGAACCTCTCTGAGTGCACTCTAATCAGCACCTCGTCACCTATTGTGAGTTTCTACATCCGCTTATGAGACTCTACAGTAGACTGATAGTTAATATTGTCGATTGTCATTTACCTTGTATTATGATCATGTAATTCATACAAATATGGTGCAGGTGGCTCAACTGGACAATTGATGAAATACCTAAGGGAAGAGAGAGAAGGCCGATGGAATTCCTCGATATGAGAGTAGACCCATCAATAGAAGACTCAGGTGAAAAATGAGATCTAGTCTCTAAGTAACATGGTGTCTTGTTGTTCTTATCAGTGTGAGTGTTTCCTCCTTGTTATTCACCACATTCGACTTGGCTACGCAGTTTCAACACTATTTTCTTTCTTTTGAATTTAAATTCATAAGTGTTAAGACGTACCCAGATTTGTCACATCCAAGTCATACAACCAAGGCCTATCAACAACATATGTGCACCGTTTATGCCTAAGACATCACCCCAACATGATCCTCGTAGCTAGACATGTGGATAGGGACCTGACAACACTGGGTGATAGATTGAGCAGTACAATCAACTCAATTCAAGTTGTATGGGTGGGGATGTGGTTCAAGTGACTCATCTTCTCAAGAGCTGTCTTGACAATGATGTTCGCACAACCACCCTCATCTATCAACTTATAATTTTTCTCTCGTGTGTAATATAAATATGGAACACACTAGACCTACACATCCAATTGGGTGTACTTAGGTGCTCACACACAGCTGTTAGAGATGAGGACTCTCTAACAGCTTTGTGTGAGCACCTAAGTACACCCAATTGGATGATAGAAATCCTAACATCATCATCAGAATCAGCGCACTACTAGTCAGTTCATAGACTACTGTCTCGATCTCATAATCATCGGCTTCTCTAACTAGAAGGTTCCTAGAGAGACACTGCGCAGCTACGTGGCCATAGCCTTGATACTTAAAGCATTGACTATCATTGGCAATCTTAGAAGATTCACCTATCACAGACTTGTCTTTAGGGTCTCAAATGGTGTGAGCGTTTGGGTTAGGTTGCTCCCAGGCTTTAAGAATGACCCTACGCTCTGAAGAAAATTAAGAGAGGTTTCTATGTCTTGAGCTAACTGGCTTGTCTGTTCAAAGATCTCTATCTTGTGGGAGTGAATGAACATTGATCGTTGAATGTCTGACCTCAACCCATAATGGTACGTAGAAATTACTTGGTAGGAGCCTTCTTGCACCACAACGTAAGGTTCGGTCATCAAATTCGATAGTGTAGTCCTTAACTGACCTGTTCCCTCGCGAAGGCTATGCAGTTTATCTAAGAGGTAATGCTTATGAAAGTCAGGAAGGTATTTCTCTTTATGTTTCTGTTTCATTTCCTCCCAAGATTCTTTGAAAGCCTCCTGCCTCCTGTACTCTCTTTACCGAGGTCCAATAAATCTTAGTTGACCCCGTGAGTCTCATCCTAGCAAACCGAACCCTACTTTACTATGAGAACTTATACCAATCACAATAGTAATCCAAGTATGCTATCAAATCACTAAAAATCTTTGGGTCAAGGATACCGTCAAATGTGAGAGGATCTATCTTAAAACTACAGAATGTCATCTTATTAATCCTAGGTCTGATGGTGCTCTCATCCCTTCTCCTATCATTGTGGTTCTCCCTGCAAGTTTCACGATTCTCTAAAATTTCCTCTTTAGACTTTCCAACTCGTCTACTCTAAACTTTAGGTCCTGAAGCTTCTTAAGAATTAGGTCTAATTTGACCTCCATATCTAAGTAATCTGGGGAATAAGTTCTACCACTACGAAGGAGCATGCACTATCTAAGATGCAAATATAGTACACAATCACGCGAATGCAAACAGTTTCCCCCCAAGTGTTACTAAATTCGTGCACTATATGATCAAACGAAAAAATTTCCTAATGACTTCTAAAATGACGATGCAAAAAAAAATGATTCCTAAAAGTGAATATGCAAACAGGAAAATAGTAGCAATAACTACAACTAACAATCAACATAAATACACAAGAGATATGCAAAATATCATAATAATGGGAGGTGAGTTTAGAATGTACCCAGAGCAGAGGCGCTTGAAAAAGCATTAATACCTGGTATTGGCTCCAAACAAGGGCTTATAGAGGCCAGATCTGTTGCCCAAAAGCTGCAAAATTCTTTCAGTATCTTCAGGACTCAACTTCGGATCTAACGCTTCAGACGGAACTCGAATCGAACTCCGAAAGGGTCTGAAACGAGCTTTGGATTGTCACTGTGCTAATGTCGTGTACAGTGGCAGCTCAGATCAAGCCATGACGTCGTCTTGCTCGAATGACATCAGCGACGGCTCTGGCGGCTTGGACAGCTCGAAGTCAGCTTGGCTCGGCTCTGCGGCTCGGTCAGCCCGGGTCGAGCCGATGACGCCACCTGATGAGCCGCTGACGTCAGCAATGGCTCCCGGCGGCTCGAGTGGCTGCGCGAGTCAGATCCTGGTCGGTCAGAATTGAAGATCAAAACCTGAACTGTTATAATCGGATCACACTTGTTGAACACCGATTTGGCAACTTAAACCAATAACTTGGATTCGAGTTCGAAAGTTAAATCCACAACATGTTTCTCCTTCTCTTCCCCGCTCCAGCTGGGGTTTCGAAAACCCTGCGGATTTCGAAAACCCCAAAGGTGGCGGCGACTTCTGATGACTGGAACGGCAGATCTAGGCGGCAATGTCGGTGGCGACGACGAGAGAACTGCGACAGATGTGGAAGATGAGATCTCAGTAGATGAGACATGTAGAAGATGCGCTTGTCAGCGTCGACGATTGTGGTGGCAACTGCGGTGACAGTGGGAGGTGGAGGCTGCGGACGGTGAAAGAGTGGGGTTACTGCGGTTACAGCAGGACGACGGGTGGCGAGGTCGTTAGGGTGGCGAAAACGACGGTGGAGTCGCAGAGGCGCAGGGTGGAGGGTTGCAGCGACGAGTGGTTGGTGTCGCTATCTAGCATAGGCGACGAGAGATGAAGACGATGAACAGTGAAGTTTTGTATTTTTTTTTACTTTTTTCTTTTTGATTTTTTTCTTTTCTTTTCTTTTTTTAATCTGATCTAGGGTTTCGGATTTTTTCTTTTTCTTTTTTCTTTTCTTTTTCTTAAACTAGAGAAGAGAAAAGAAGAGGGGGGAATATAGATCTAAGGTTTGTGAAACTAGGGTTTTGGGAAAAAAAATGTGGTGGAGGCTAGGTTTTGTAGAAGTGGAAGAATTTTTTTTGTGGAGGAAGAAAAGAAAGAAATCATTTTAGCTCTGATACCAAACTGATGTAGAACAAGAAGGGAGAAGAAGAAAGAGGAAATAAGATTAGGATTTAAGAAAGATAAAGATTTGATTTTGTATTCAATACCAAGAAGATCTCTCTCCCACTCTGCACATCACCATGCAAAGTTCAAAACAAAGCATCAAGTAATTTGTAATGCCAAAAGGTTTTCTAAATCAACTTGCCTCCTAAAATAATTGCAAGTTTTGACCTTATATAGGCCTCATACAAATGACAACTCCCATAATAACCAATATAGGGCTAAGATATAGAGGAAAATGAGCCTAAGCTAAAATAAATAGTAAAAGAGCCTAAACAAAAAACAACAATTAGTGATTCCCATCATTAATATATTAAAAACAAGAAAACAAAACCCACATGACTGAGTATATGGTTGCATAAACAATTAATGTTCTTGCATTTCCTTCCCTATAGCACAATCATGGTTCAAAGTCGCATCTCGGCTCCAACTCAGTGGGCACAGAGATGGATCAGTCTCAGCGTCTCGGATCGGACTCGGGCGATATGTGCAAAATGTCACGTAGAAAACTCAAAAAATTCTAAAGAAAATATGACAAATCCTAAAAATGTAGGCATCAATATTCATGTATCACATATCTAAAACCTAACACCTAGCACACTAAATATAAATCGAAGCATAAATACACGCATCGTCGGTAAAAATATATCAAAATACATACATAATATAGTAAATTGCACAAAATACATTCATAAATACCTGCTAATGTAGAAATTTTCGCATTAAAAATTATATGTTAATTTAAATTAAATTAAAAGATTAACATTAAAAATTAAATTTAAACTAAATTAAATTAAATTAACTAGATTAAATTAAGTAGATAAAATTTAGACTAACATTAGTTATATGTTAAATTAATTAGATTAATATTAGCTTTAAGTTAAATTAATTAGATTAATATTAGCTATATATATTAAATTATCTAAATTAATTAACTAGATTAAATTTAGACTAATATTAACAACTAGATTAAATTAACAAAATTAAATTAACAAAGGGAGAGAGAAAGAGACAGACAGAGACCGGGAGATGGAGCGGGAGAGAGATCGGCTGAGAGGGGGGAGAGAGACCGGGAGATGGAGAGGGGGAGAGATCGGCTGAGAGGGGAGGGAGATGGAGAGGGACAACGGGTGAGGGAGGGGGAGAGAGACCCAGAGGGAGGGAGGGGGAAAGAGACAGAGAGGGACTGGGGATGAGAACAAAGAGAGCGGGTGAGAGAGGAAAGGGGGAGAGAGAAAGAACTATCACCTGGTAAGGAGTGGCCGGCAGCGATCGGGCGGCGACGGACGTCCAGATCTGAGCTAGCGGAGGCGATCGGGTGGTGACGGCGGAGGTCCAGAGAGATAAGTTTCATTTTTCTTTTCTTTTCTCCTTTTTCCTTTATACTTGTTCATGACGGGTGAACAGTAATTGAGTCACCGACTCGGCCGAGAATCGGAGTCGACTTGGTCAACTCGGCCGAGTCGGTCGTGACTCAGTTGAGTAGACCGATTCTTGGTCGAGTCGGCCTCCTCTGAGTCGAGTTAACCGACTCGTGTCTCGGACTCGTCTCGGAGCTGGCCGAGATCGAGTCGTATCCGGCTCGACCAAGTCTTCGAACACTGAGCACAATGAACCCCATGAGCCAATGTTTATGCGCTTAGCTGGCACATATGTATGTGCGGTCGCATATGAAGCTTTACAATGGTGCCAAAAACTATTCTCGAAATAGCCTTATCATTGTTTGCTGATGAATAATACTTTCAAAATGTAGCAGTAAGAGGGAACGGGTAAGGTTGAGTTGCTGACTGACTGGAAAAGTTGAAGCATAACAGCTAGATGAATATCCCAACAGATGACGCAGAGCTATTATTTAACAAGAAGAAAATGTTCTCTTGTCCCTCGTTCCATTCTTTTCTGAAATAGGAATGGTGATTCTATAATTCCATGGGGTGGATCAGGCAAGATTCTAAAAGATGTGCATTGCCACTCTGTTTTAAGCGCAAAATGCATGTATTTGCAAGATGAGCCTTAATCTTCAGATGTTACTTGCAGAGCATGCATCTTATCCATACCATTTACATTGTGAAGGCTCGTATGAAGATAAAATATTCATGTAAGTGGAAAACATAGTCATACAGTAAACATTGCCAGGCAAAATTTGCCCTTGCTCCATTCAAAACTTTGCTTTTTCAGCTCATCAAAACACGGCAAACTTGACAAGTATTTCAACGTCATTAAATGGAACAAGAGTTTTTCACCCAAACAGTGAATGAATACAAGTTATGTACTAATAATGATGGGGAAAGCAGTTCCTATTAAAATATGGCTCTCTAATTGAAGGAATAGAAATTTAAGTTGAACTTCTTTAGAAAAACCAGTAACCATTCAATCAACAGCCTCAGATCACTCCTCACAAAGTTAGATTTGTCATAGCATTTTCATGCTCATTACCATATGTCACTATATGGTCATGACTGACAAATGAGCTTATATATGCATTCATGTAAAATACTAACTTAAGACTAAAGGTTCCCGATGGATAAAGCATTAAACAAAAAGGAAAATGGGGAAAAGGTAATAGATGGTGATTGAATAAAGAATGTAACAGAACGTTAGCATAGTATGACATTTAAGCTTCAAATTTCAATATGATGATAAACCACATTATATGAATTCAAACGCAAAAGAGATGACATAGCACAAAAAGCATAAAACTTTTTTCAACAACGTAAATTGTACATCACCCAAACAATGATATGGATGCCACAATGTATGCATATTATAAACAATAGTGTAGATTTTAATGAGATCTTCATAAATTTACCATGTGGAGCAAAAAGGACCTCACGACACA
Organism: Agave tequilana; assembly: GCA_038442645.1. Taxonomy (NCBI): domain Eukaryota; kingdom Viridiplantae; phylum Streptophyta; class Magnoliopsida; order Asparagales; family Asparagaceae; genus Agave; species Agave tequilana. Next base: position 163,579 of record JAVJIF010009329.1, on the reverse strand, counting down.
GAACTCATTAAAGACCTGCTTTTGTTCTTCGCAATTCTGAATTTTGAGTTTCCTACATTGAAAAACATATGGTTAGTATATGCACGCTCCTTAGACAAAGAAGAAACTATTTTTAAAGGGATAGGCTACACACTTTCTATTAAATCTACAAAATTAGATGCGACACTTTCTCCACATGTTTTTATTCTCTAGTTACTATTCAGTGTTTAAAACTAGACAGGCCCATATTCCAATGGTAAATAGAGGGCATGAGAACTGTTACATGACATAAATCTATGTTTCTAGATCTAATAAGTTTGTAGTCCAACTCATCTTCGAATACTACTAACTAAACACTTTAAAAATGACTTGACACAATGGAAAAGTTGAAGTATAGCTGCAATTAACCAAGAACTTGCCAAGTAGACAGCAGACAATAAAAATCTTAGATGTGCTTCAAAGAGTGAATAACCACAGATTTCATATATTATCTAGTAGCTCACCAAGAACATTTACCATGATTAGTTTCAATCGCAAATAAAAGACAAAAAGAAAAATAGGAAAATAACAGGAGTTGACCCCTTATCCTCACTAGCTGTTGCGCCAAACTGCCAACATAAAGGTAATAATAAAAGTGCAGACCAACAACAGACTGCCAAAGAATCTCCCTGAAGAAGGGTTCTGACCAAATCACATAACAAATCTATGCTCAATGCTCATCCAATAACGCCACAAGATCCCAGATTAATTAATAGAAGAAATGTCCAAAGGAAACTCTGAAGCAGCATTACCAGAATTAGCTTCTAATATACAGATGGAGCAAACACCGAAGCAAAAAGATTGCATAAGAAATCTATGTGGCTATGCCCATCCAATATAGCCCCAGATTGAGTAAACACCAAAGCATGAAATGCATCCAAACTAGATCCTAGAACGACAGTTTCCAGAATTAGCTTCAACATACATATCTAGAAGCACATCAATCCAAAGAGCACTCAATAACCAAGAACATCAGTCCTAAAGAGCAATGATCAACCATAAAATGATGACAAGTTCATAACCACTTTTCACCTAAAAACATTTCCACAATTAACATCTAGATTCTCAACAAATTCAATAAAGTAACATCAACAAGGCATCAATCAAAGAACAGGGCCGGCCCTGGCCCAGGGCGGCCAGGGCCCAAAGCCAGGGGGGCCCAATTTTTTTTCCAGTTCTCTATATTCTTCTCACTTGACCCAGAGTCTTTGTTGGTTGTATTTTCAGCCATATTTACTGTGATCCAAAGAATCTTCTACATGCTTAACAGTCTCTCTTCGTCTTCACTGGTTGTATTTCTGATTATCAAAAAAATAAAATAATCGAGCCAGTCTCTTCGTCTTTGCTGCCAACAAGAAGCCCGGAACTGAGCGATCTCTTCATCTTCAATGCCCACTGCCCAGCGTCTCTTCGACCTCTATAAATCCTCCAATTATCCATGCCAACCTTCCTCCCTTCTCCCCTCCCCTCCTCTCTCATTCGTCGTTTAACACGAAAGCGTTCAGGAATTGGGAAACCTCAAACGAAGCAGCTCGAGTAGGTCAAGGGCAACTAGGTTGCTGTTAAAGATCAGGAGGTACTTCAATTCTGTAATTTTAATTATGCAAGAAATTAAATTTGGATAAATTTTGATGTTTATGTTGTAATTTTTTATGAGAAGGATAGCAATTTACATGTTTTTAGGGCCAGCCAGTAGTTGTAATTTACTTATCAGAATGTATTGAGTTGACGCAAGAAACTGACTTTGGATAAATTTTGTTTTTTATCTTGTGAATTTTATGATACCAATTAAATTCGCATAGTTTTAGAGGCAGTTATCGGATATATTGAGTTCAGAAAATGATTCAAGTAACTACATTTGGATAAGTTTTGTTGTTAATGTTGTAATTTTTAGGAGAATGATACCAATTGCACATTTTGATGGGCTAGTTATTTTAATTTGTTTATCAGAATAGAAAATACATTGAGTCCGCAAAATGGTACAAGAAACTAAGTACAGTCTTTTGTTTCTTTCATTTTGTTCAATTGAGTTCTGGGATGTTTATAGTAAAGGAAAGGTTCGATCTTTTTCTTTCTTTTTGTTTAATTGAGTTCATACTTGTGCATAAATGTGGAAGCTTTTGCAATTAGATAAGTATAGTCTTCATCATATAGGGCCTCTTTGATCATATCATATAGTATCACATAGGGCTTCTGGTGGAAAAAAAAAATGCAGTCATAGTTACATGAGCTACATATTGAGGCATAATAGAGTTTTTTAAAAAAAAATTATATCAGACAGCTGTTGAATTTTTGACTGGTGATAAAATAGAAACTCTTGCTGTTCAAAAAACTGAGACCGGAAACCTCAGTCTGTTCATCTCTCTTCTGAGATTGCCAGCTTGTTTGATGGAATAGTGATCATTATCTTGTCGAATAGTCTGCATCACACTAGGCATTTCTGTCCAAGTTTGGCAAATCTCTAAATTATATAGTTAAGCATGTAAATCTCATACAAAATTACCCATATTAATTAATATTATTTTTTGGACAGAGTTTGTTGCTACTTAATCAATTGGAACATGGAACTTTGACTTTGAAGTTAAAGAAAAGAAGCTCGAAATCAGGTCTAATTGTTCCTTATTTATTAGTTATTTAGTTAAATTCTTAAAGTTCAATATTATTTCATGCTTGATTGTTGATTGTATTGTTATGGATTCTAGCCTTATGTGTTAGATTGTTTAGAATTTTGTTATTGCTTGTGTTATAAATGCTAAATAATGTCTAGCAAACAACCGTCTGGATATCAAAAAAGATTTAAAAATGACGAAAAACTCACTCAAAGTTTAAGCGGATCACTAAATAAATATTTTTCTAAGAAAGATGATGCTTAAAAAAATTTGGTTGAGAATGAATCTGAACAACCAATTCATTCAGAACAATTAATAGAAGAGGAGAATGATGTGAATGAACAAATTTCTGATCAAGGATTCGGTGAAAATGAAAATAATGAAACTCGTGTTCCTTCTCATCCTTGCGATAATGAACATGTTGTCTATGAATTTGAATGCCCAAAATCAAGATTGTATGTGAACATTTATGATCCAAAAGTGTGGGATAATCTTGATGGAAAATTGAGAGATTTACTCATAGAAAAAGGTCCTACCAGAGAAGATAATTTCAATTATCCTATTGATAAAATCAATTGACATTTTTCCTCTAAACATTATGCTCGAGTTTTATCAAATGGTGAGACTCAAGATAGAAAGTGGCTAGTCTACTCAAAAGAGTTAGATAAATTTTTTTATTTTTGTTGTAAGTTGTTTAAAAAAGTGCAAATTAGAAGTCAATTGGCAAGTGAAGGAATTTGTGACTGAAAACATCTTAGTGAGAAGCTTACACAACATGAAACAAGTGTTAAACACCTCAATAATTTGAGAACTTTGATTGAGTTACAAACTAGATTGAAAAAAAAAACAATTGATAATGAAATAAAAGAGCTAATTAAGAAAGATACACTACATTGGAAACAGGTAATGGTTAGAATAATTGATGTTGTTAAGTGCCTTGCTACACATAACTTGGCATGTCGTGGAATAAATGAAAAAATCAAAGAGGCAAAGTATTTTTCGATAATCCTTGATTGTACTCCTGATGCAAGTCACAAAGGGAAATGACATTAATAATAAGGTGTGTAGAAGTGTCAAGTACTCCAATAAAAATAGAAGATTAGTTTTTGAAATTTTTAAATGTTGTTGATACATCTGGATTAACACTTTTAATGAATTGTAAGGTGTACTAAATTATTATGGTCTGGATATTGATAATGTAAGAGTGCAGATAATGATAATGGATCTAATATAAAAGGGAAAAATATAGGTGTGCAAAAAATAGTGCTTGACATAAATCCTCGAGCAGTTTACATGCCATGTGGTTCTCATTGTCTTAATTTAATTCTTTGTGATATGCAAACTCTTTTCATAAAGCAAAATCTTTCTTTGGAGCATGTCAATGCATATATACGGTATTCGCTAATTCAACAAAGAGATGAAATGTTTTACTTGATCATATAAATGGTTTACTTTGAAATCATTGTTTACTATATGTTAGAAAAGTCATATTGAAAGTGTCAAAGCAATAAAATCTCAAGCTTTTCAAATCAGAGAAGCTTTATTTAAATTAGCAGAAATTAGTGAAGATGCTAAATTAAATAGGGATGCACAAAGTTTAGCATCGGGGAAACTTTTAAGTTTTGAGTTCATATTAAGCTTGGCTATTTGGTATGATGTTTTGAACAAGATTAACTTAGTAAAAATTTACAATCTGAAGACGTGTCTTGATGTTGCTGTAAAACAATTAGAGGGATTTTCTTTCGATGATTACAGGAAAAATCAGTTTACTTCAGCCATAGTAGAAGCTAAAAAAATGGCCATTGACATGGAGATTGAGCCCGTATTTCCTAAAAACATAGAATTTGTAGGAAAAGATGTTTTGATGAGATTAACAATAATGAGAGGGAAGAACTATCAGCAGAAGAATGTTTTAGAACAAATTAATTTCTTAATATAGTGGACATTGCTCTTTCTTAATTGAGGAGTAGATTTGAACAATTGAAATTGTTTTGAGTCTATTTTTGGTTTTTTATTTAATGCAGCAAAATTAGTTTCTGTGGATGATGATGAATTGAAAAATTCTTAGATGAATTTTGAAAATGCTTTAAAAAATGGTGATGCTTCTGATGTTGATAAAATAGATTTATATTCAGAATTACAAGCTTTACAAGTGAAGATTCCAGCAGAATCATATGAAACTGATAAACCATGGACATTTATAAAGATAATAGAGTTTGTAAAAAATGTGGATATGTTTCCGAATGTATTAATTGCTTATAGGATATTATTGACTATTCCTGTAACTATTGCCTCTCTCGAAAGAAGTTTTTCTAAATTAAAATTATTGAAGTCTTACTTGCAGACAACCATGACTCAAGATAGGCTAAATGGCTTAGCAATTTTATGCATTGAAAAAGATATGTTAGATAATATTTCATATGAATATATAATTGATGATTTTGCTTCTAAATGTGCAACAAGAAGATATTTTAAATGATAATTAGTGATTGTTATTTCATTTCTACTTTTATTTTGTAGGTGGATATGATGCTTTTCACTTGAATGAAGAAATGTGCATGGAGGTTGGATCGACATCTGGACACTTGAAGATTAGAAATATAACACTTTTAGTTTTTGAATGTAATGTTTTCAGAATCAGTGTACTCTTTTTTCCATCATCTAGTGTTTTGTCCCACTGGGTTTTTATTAGACAAGGTTTTAACGAGAAGATTCTCTCTTATCTTTCGTAAACTCTTATCGTTTTAATAATAATTATTATTTGATGAAGAAAAGAGATTTTCTTAGCATAACTGCGATTAGTGTGCTTAGCAGCACAATTTAAAATTTTGCCCAGGGCATTGGATTTTCCAGGACTGGCCCTCTCAAAGAATCTCTACAAAGAACTATTTCAAACATAACAATTAACAAATATATGATCAGAATCCCAGAATAAGTAAGCATCAGGGGAAAAAAAATTTCCAAAATCAGCCCTATGATGGCATTTTCCAGAATTAGCTTCCGGCATACCTAGCATCATGCAGTATGAATCTCAATTAAGAATTATTACAATTAGCCAGATCAGTAACCAAAAATCGGATTAAAGTTCATACCTGTTCTCGGACCTTGGCCGAGCTTGCCTCCACCAACCTCACCAGCCCTTCAAGCTTCCCCATCATCTTCCCGTACAACTCCTCGAGCTCTCTCGAGTACTCTGCCGCCCTCTCCCCCACCAATCCATCCAGCCTCTCCGCCCCAAACCCCTCCAGCGCCCAATCCATCATTGCCCCCTCCCCATTCTCGCAATCCCTGCTTCTATCCGTCTCCATGTACCCCTCCCCCTCCTCCGAAACCCTAGCCCTGCATGCCATCATCGGGAACAATGCCATTGATGACTCCGGCGAGAACGCCCCGTACTGGCCCCTGAACTTGGGCCCCACGTTGATCACGTCCAACGACACCGGCCTCAGCGCTGGCGATGACCCCGAGAGCACGAACGCGCGGTACTCGTGGGTGTGCACGGCCTGGTTGGCGGTGGAGAGGGAGGAGAGGAGGAGAAAGACGCAAGCTTTGAAGGGGTTTAGGGTTAGGGTTGGGTGAGGTGGTGGGAGACGGCGAGCTCGCGCATGGAGGGGCGGAGGGGGGAGCGGGGGCGGGAGGAGAACCAGCCGACGACGAGGGAGGAGGAATTAGGGTTAGGATTTTGGGAGAGGGGGGAGGTGAGATCCACGCGGCCGAGGGGTCGAAGAAGGGGAGGGGGGAGAGGGAGGAGAGGAAGGAAGTGACGGTGAGAGAGAGGGAGGGGGAGGAGAGGGAGGGGGAGGGGTCCAGGTCGGTGGGCTCCGGCGAGGGGAGGGTGGCGACGTGGCCGAAGAGGAGGCCGGCAGCGGCTGCGGAGGAGGAGAGGCGGAGCAGGGAGGAGAGGGTGGGTCCCGCGATCGAGATCTTGGAGAAGGGGAGAGGGGCGTCGGCGGCCGCCATGGCGAAGACACGCGGCGTGGGGTCGTTGGATTATTCCGTGGGGGAATTTGAGGAGAGGAGAGGGGTTGGTTGGGAATTTAAAAATTGTTTGGGCTTTTGGAGTGATTTTGGAGTGCGGTTGGGCTTGTTTGGTTGTCGTAATTGGTCGTAATTCGTAAGTCGTAATTAGTAAAGTCTTTTACAGTTATAAATGAATTACATGCATATAAGTTTTACGGTGTTTGGTTGATAATATAAATTTATAAGTGGGAAAGTGTATTATATTTTACGGTATTTGGATGTCGTAATGTGTAAGTCGTAAGTGAAAAAGTTCACCACAAAATTAACTATTTGGTGATTTAAAAAGTTTTAATATTGCAAATAAATATTAAAAATGCTAAATATTAAAAAAATTTAATATTAATATAAAAAAATAATACAAATTTTACATGACCACAAAAATAACTGTAACTGGGCTGTAAGTGAGTGGTAATTGGGCTGTAAGTGAGTGACAGTTGAGTTACGTATGTCTTTACGAATTACGGTGCAAACAAACGCCGTAGTTGTAACTGGGTTGTAATTTATTTACGAATTATGGCCTTTTATGCGAAACAAACAGCTCTGTTATTTACCCTCAAAGAAATGATAAGTAGGAGAATTAATTAGTACATTAACTAAATTAGTAAATAAACTCTTTTAAATTATTTTAAACACTTCATATTCAACACACTCAATTTAAGGATCTGTTTGGTTGTCGTAATTGACCGTAATTCCTAAGTCGTAATTGATAAAGTCTTTTATAGTTGTAAATGAGTTACATGCATGTAAGTTTTTATTGGCCCAAAGGCCTTCCACCCTAGTTTTGATGATGATTAACTCATGTAGTTATGTTTACTAATAATCTTGTGTTGTTTAAGTTTCAGATCATTAAACAAGATATTAGTTGGTGATTAGCTTCAACAAGGAGTTTAGAAGCTATTCATAATGATTCCAGGGCCAAAGCTTCAAGTTCACACATTGCCTAGCCCATGGATGGAGTTTTGGAGCAAGTCAACTTGAAGATGAAGATCATCAAGAAGACTTAGGTATCCATAGTTTAGATAGTGTGTTTTAGATCCGTTTGTAAAGCTTAGTATAGTTGATATGCTCAAGTGCACATACACACACGTTTCATGATTTGGATTTGGTTTTCATGGATAGTAGATCAAAACAAGTTTACTTTATTCTTATGTATATTAGATATGTTCTAGATATACATACATGCTTTAAAGTTGCTAGACAAACTTATTTTGACTATCCCTATTCATGTGTTGAAAAATCAAGTTTGATAAAAAATACAAGTTTTGTTTTTGATAAAATTTGCAAGACACAAAAATGAATTGATATGATTGATATATGTCTTGAAATTTTTATCACAAGTTTGGTTATCAAAGTAAAATGATAAAACAAGTTTTTGTGGATTTTTAGAAGTGTTAAAAGATTTTTAGAAAATATTTTACACTGTTTTTCTGACCCAGATTTCAGTTCCAGACTTCAATCAGTCGACTAGTCAACCGAACTAGTCGACTTGAGGTGAAGTCGGTCGATCGGGCCGGTCGACCGACGTGCACAAAACTGTGCACGTTTGGAGTCTCTGGGACGGTCGACCGGGCCGGTCGACCGGGTCGAGAGCAGAGCTCTCTGTTTGTTTGGGTCGACCGGGCCGGTCGACCGCAGTTGCCCAACGGTCATAATTCTGACCGTTGGCGGTCGACCGGGCCGGTCGACCGCTGCCTGTCAGAGCTGCCAGCTGAGCTCTAACGGCTAGTTTTCTGATGGGCCTATAAAAACCCCATCTCTTTGGGTTTTTGGCCAAGGTTTTTACAAGAGAAAAAATCATGTTTCCCTAGTGTTTTAAACAAGTTTTTAAAAAAGTTTAAGTGTCAAAAAGATTTAATCTTTATTGTTTTTGGGTTTTTGGAAAATCAAAGAGAACTAGGTTTTGGGATTTTGATTTGATCTTTTATTTCTATCATATACAAGAAATTTCCCAAGTAGTTTTTCTTTGTTGCTTGTTTCCAAAACACCTTGTTTCCACACTTGAGCTATCATACTATCCTAATCTATTAGGATCCTTGTTTTGTGGAAAGGAGAGAAAAAGAGATGTGTTTGAGGTTAAGCCTCTAAGTTGTAAACCCTCCTTTCTTTTGTTGTATCCCTCTTTGGTAGAGGTTGATCGGAGTGGTATTGAGTTTGGATCCCTCTTCGGTAGAGGTGATTGTGTTAGTTGTATTGGCTACGGGCCTTATCCCTCTTCGGTAGAGGTGGATTGTGGTTGTATAGCCTCGGTGGCTTTGTAAGGTTGAGAGAGGAGTTCGGTACTCCTATAGTGGATTGGAAATCCTACACGGTGGTGTAGGCGGGGATGTAGAGCAAGGTGCTCGAACCTCGAAACATATCTTGTCTTAGCGTTTGATCAAATATCTCTCAACTCTCTCTCTTTACATTTGTGCAAAGCATCATACTCCATATCATATCATATTTGCTTGTGTTGAGCATATTTCATATTGCCTTGCATTATTTCATATTGCTACTCACTCTTATATGCTTGCTTGATTGTGTGTGTGCCTCACTTATACTTAATCAACAAGAGCTTCACATAGCACCTCAACCCATTCAAGGGGAATCAAGAGGAGTTAGTCCAGAGCCCTTCACGGGGAATTCGGCTACACTTGTTGATTGTACTAAGTGTGTTGCAAGATTTGCATTAGCTTCCACATTTAGCGCACATAGTTTTGCATTTAGTTCTAGATTAGCACTTACATCTATTCACCCCCCCTCTAAGTGTTTTTCAATTGGTATCAGAGCTAGTGCTCCTGATATTAGGCTTAACATCCTAGGAGTGAGATCCATTTGCTTGCTAATTTATTGTTTGCATTTGCGTGTTTGCACACTCATATAGTTTGCCATGGATTTCATAACCCCACCTAGCTTTGACCCTTCCAACATTGTTGTTTGGAAGTATAGGATGTCTATGTACCTAAAGACCCTAGGTTTGCATGTCTTTCTTGCGGCCACCAAGAAATGCTATCTTGGAGATCGCAATCATATAGGGGCCAATGCACAAGCCCTAGAGGCCATTAGAAGCGCATTACCTAAAGATTATCTTATGTGTGTTTCTAACTTTGATTCCGCCTTTGCAGTGTGGAACAAATTGACAACAACCACCACCTCCGAGCTTCTATTGCCAAATCAACCGGAGGAATCTAGCGGAGAATCCGATTCACAATGCTTCATGGTCCAAGGGAATGACTCCCTTGAGGTACACTCGGAAACTCCATTAGATAGTGATGATGATGCTAGTTCTTCAAATGATCATATTGATGCCCATGCTTTGAATGAAGAACTTTCTATTGTGTGTGAAAAATTGATTGAAAAATATAACTTGTCGAAAAAGAAAAGTCTAGGCATTAATAATGAAAATAAAAATTTGCATGCTAGACTTAACAATGTTTTGCAAGAGAAGGTTGAGGTCTATAATGAAAGGGATTCATTGAGATCTCAATTAGAACTTGCACTAAAAGAAAATAATTTTTTAAAATCTAAAAATGATTGTGAAACAGTTTTGAAGAAAAATGATAACTTGTCTTCAAAAGTTGATTTTATTTTAAAAGAGAATGTTGCTTTGAAAAATAAAATCATTTCTATTTCAAATGATTTGGATGTGTGTTTAAAGAAAAATATAGTTTTGCAAAATAAAATTGATGCACATGTTTGCCATGCTAGTGTAGTACCTCACACTTCACCTATTGCATGCCACACCTCTTCTTCTATCAACAATGATATATCCATGCTTAAGAAGAAGGTTGATTGTTTGGGCTCCACTATGAGCCAATGTGCCATGAACCGCACTCGCTTGGAATCCTTGGTTCGAAAGAAACAAGTTCCAACTTTTATGCATGCACACCCTCCACGGCATACACATGCTCCTCACGGACACCATCACAAGTATGCTCATGTGTACACTTGTACACATTGTGGACGTAAGGGCCACCTTGCTAAATTTTGTTATGATAGATTACATACTCCTAATTTAGCAAAGAAGTTTGTTTGGGTTAGAGAAGGGACTAACCCCCATGGACCCAACAAGATGTGGGTACCAAAGACCACCCCTCCTATTATTTTTGATGTAGGTGTGGGCTCTCACATGACGTGAGAGTGATAGCACCTTGGAGTGGATGCGTTCCGTACTTAAAGGAAATCAATTGGATGCATCACTTTCAAGGGAAGATTTGGTGGAGAAGACCACCATGTTTTGGAGACAAGGAAAGTTGCCTTCTAGGTTTTGGTAATAATTCCTAAACTCCCATTTATTACATGTTTTTCATTCTTATCATTATTAGCATGTTTTGATGTTTTATAGCATGTTTTATTGTCTATGGATTAGTATGTAATTACCATGTTTATTAGATCCTTGACATACATGTATAGTATTTGAGACACACATGCTTATGTGAACCCATACTTAGTGTTCTCACTTTTGTTTAAGCTATAATGTACATCATGAATCTAATACATGTAAAATTTACATAGTAATCATGTTTTAGTTTTATCATGATGTTTTTATACTTGTTTTTAATGCTTAATGATTTGATTACTTGTTTAAGTGTTAGTTTTCATTAAAACTAGGTATATACTTGTGCATATAGTGGGCCACAAATAAATCTATATATGTTTGGACTTGATTGCTTATTTGAACCATTAGATGTGCTAGTATAGTCTAGTTTTGATGATTCGTGCATTTTAAACTTGTATTCCTATTTTTGAATTTGTTTTATAAGTTTTCACTTCGTGTTTATGTTTGTATTGCCAAACTTTAAGATATACATGTATACCCCTTGAGTCATTTGCCTTTCATGCAAATCTCTATATATGGACTCAATCGTGTTTAGGGATATGTATGTATATTTATTGTGTTGACAATTCATACATATACCTTGAAATGAAATTTGTTGATAAAAATTTAAGTTATTCATGTTTCATGTTTTTGTGATTATATTTAACTTCATGTATATGTCTATCTTGTCCAAACTATTAGTTATACATGTTTATCCTTTTGAGCCACGTGCCTTCATGCATATATCTATTGTGGACTCGTTATGTTTGGATATGTATGTATACCTTAGTTTGTATTAGACATACATATGCCTTGAAGATTGAATAGTTTAGATGATTTTTATATTTTCATGTTTTCATATTTAAGGAATAATTGAGCTTAATGAAAAAATTTCATGATTATGATATTCACACCTTATTTGTACACTCACATTTATTACTTGCTCATGTTTTATTTTCATGAGTCATATTTATTCGTAATTGAATTAGAGTGTTTGATATCATGTGGATTTCATGTCTATGAAAAATAATTTTGTTTTATTCCTTACTTGAAAGATTTCGTACTAATTAACAAATATTTCCATTTTAACTAGTTCGTATTCTTCACTTTGGTAGAGTATTTCAAACAAAGCTTATTTCAAATCTAATTTTTGAAAACCCCTACCCTTAATGGGAGGATGGATGGGAGATCATGTTCATGTATGCTTTAAAATGAAAATCTTTTAAAACTTGTCCTTGATTGGGAGGTATAGTAATATGATGTATACACTTGAACTTATTGTTATATCAATTGGTATCATTGAACTCTTTCAATTGGTATCATTTTGATCCTCTTGTATACTCATATTTGTTTGTATGTATGTATGCTTTCAATTCCAAAAATATCAATTGGTATCTATTTTTCATACATATATATGTTTGTGTTTATACTAGTGCTTGAGTTTCAATTTTGTTTAAATTGATTACTTTTAAATGGTATCAAGACTATGCATTATTTTAGTTTGTATTTCATAAAGGGGGAGAAAATTTGATTTTGTCTTTCAATTGGTATTTGTACTCCCATACTTTATGATTGAAAATTCGAATTTGGTATCATATGTTTAAAATGAATAAATTCTTACAATTGGTATCAATGTTTCTATGAAAAATCTTTTCAATTGATATAACATTTACAATTGGTATCAAAATTTGTGTTTAGACATTCAAAATTTTTTAAGTTTAATTTCAATTGATATCAAGATGTCTTGTGTTTTAAATTGGTATCTAAAAATTTTGTTTAAAGTAAAATACAAAAGTTTTGATTTAAATTTTCTTATATGCAAGGAGAGCTTAACATCTCTCCCACATATAGATTCATGTTGAGTGTATTGTGTATTGAAAAGCTTAACATCTTTTCCTTATGTGGTACACGTGTGTAAGGGGAACTTCACATCTCCTCTTATTCATTACATAATGTGTGTTATGTGAATTAGGGCTTAACATCCATCTTTCATGTAATGCATATGTGTAGGGAAGCTAACTTAGCGTCTTCCTCTTCATGAATGTATATAGCATATAACATTTATTGATCTTTATTTATTTTCATTTGGTATCAAGATGCTTCATTGACATATTTTCAATTGATATCATGTTTGTAGTCACCTCTTATTGACTTGTTTTTGTTTTAGACAAAAAGGGGGAGACCATTGTTTGTATTGTTTTGATTGTTTACCCCTTTGTTGATGATTGACAAAAAGGGGAAGAAAGATTTTGAGTTTTATATATGCATAGTTATGTTTTTGCATATATTCAGTTTAATATAGTTTAATGTATGTTAATTGGTATCTAGAGCATGTTTTGTTTTTTGAACATTGCATTGGTATTTAGAACCTTTATTGTTTATGCATTCATGTTTAAGAGCCTTCATTGCATATTATTATGTTTATTTGGTATGCATGAGTTAAGGGGGAGCTTCTTTGAAGCTTTACTTTAATCCATGCATATATAACTCCATGAGTTTTGTCATCATCAAAAAGGGGGAGATTGTTGGCCCAAAGGCCTTCCACCCTAGTTTTGATGATGATTAACTCATGTAGTTATGTTTACTAATAATCTTGTGTTGTTTAAGTTTCAGATCATTAAACAAGATATTAGTTGGTGATTAGCTTCAACAAGGAGTTTAGAAGCTATTCATAATGATTCCAGGGCCAAAGCTTCAAATTCACACATTGCCTAACCCATGGATGGAGTTTTGGAGCAAGTCAACTTGAAGATGAAGATCATCAAGAAGACTTAGGTATCCATAGTTTAGATAGTGTGTTTTAGATCCGTTTGTAAAGCTTAGTATAGTTGATATGCTCAAGTGCACATACACACACGTTTCATGATTTGGATTTTGGTTTTCATGGATAGTAGATCAAAATAAGTTTACTTTATTCCTATGTATATTAGATATGTTCTAGATATACATACATGCTTTAAAGTTGCTAGACAAACTTATTTTGACTATCCCTATTCATGTGTTGAAAAATCAAGTTTGATAAAAATACAAGTTTTGTTTTTGATAAAATTTGTAAGACACAAAAATGAATTGATATGATTGATATATGTCTTGAAATTTTTATCACAAGTTTGGTTATCAAAGTAAAATGATAAAACAAGTTTTTGTGAATTTTTAGAAGTGTTAAAAGATTTTTAGAAAATATTTTACACTGTTTTTCTGACCCAGATTTCAGTTTCAGACTTCAATCAGTCGACTAGTCAACCGAACTAGTCGACTTGAGGTGAAGTCGGTCGATCGGGCTGGTCGACCGACGTGCACAAAACTGTGCACGTTTGGAGTCTCTGGGACGGTCGACCGGGCCGGTCGACCGGGTCGAGAGCAGAGCTCTCTGTTTGTTTGGGTCGACCGGGCCGGTCGACCGCAGTTGCCCAACGGTCATAATTCTGACCGTTGGCGGTCGACCGGGCCGGTCGACCGCTGCTTGTCAGAGCTGCCAGCTCAGCTCTAACGGCTAGTTTTCTGATGGGCCTATAAAAACCCCATCTCTTTGGGTTTTTGGCCAAGGTTTTTACAAGAGAAAAAATCCTGTTTCCCAAGTGTTTTAAACAAGTTTTTAAAAGAGTTTAAGAGCCAAAAAGATTTAATCTTTATTGTTTTTAGGTTTTTGGAAAATCAAAGAGAACTAGGTTTTGGGATTTTGATTTGATCTTTTATTTCTATCATATACAAGAGATTTCCCAAGTAGTTTTTCTTTGTTGCTTGTTTCCAAAACACCTTGTTTCCACACTTGAGCTATCATACTATCCTAATCTATTAGGATCCTTGTTTTGTGGAAAAGAGAGAAAAAGAGAAGTGTTTGAGGTTAAGCCTCTAAGTTGTAAACCCTCCTTGCTTTTGTTGTATCCCTCTTTGGTAGAGGTTGATCGGAGTGGTATTGAGTTTGGATCCCTCTTCGGTAGAGGTGATTGTGTTGGTTGTATTGGCTACGGGCCTTATCCCTCTTCGGTAGAGGTGGATTGTGGTTGTATAACCTCGGTGGCTTTGTAAGGTTGAGAGAGGAGTTTGGTACTTCTATAGTGGATTGGAAATCCTACACGGTGGTGTATGCGCGGATGTAGAGCAAGGTGCTCGAACCTCGAAACATATCTTGTCTTAGCGTTTGATCTAATATCTCTCAACTCTCTCTCTTTACATTTGTGCAAAGCATCATACTCCATATCAATCATATTTGCTTGTGTTGAGCATATTTCATATTGCCTTGCATTATTTCATATTGCTACTCACTCTTATATGCTTGGCTTGATTGTGTGTGTGCCTCACTTATACTTAATCAACAAGAGCTTCACATAGCACCTCAACCCATTCAAGGGGAATCAAGAGGAGTTAGTCCAGAGCCCTTCACGGGGAATTCGGCTACACTTGTTGATTGTACTAAGTGTGTTACAAGATTTGCATTAGCTTCCGCATTTAGCGCACATAGTTTTGCATTTAGTTCTAGATTA
Organism: Agave tequilana; assembly: GCA_038442645.1. Taxonomy (NCBI): domain Eukaryota; kingdom Viridiplantae; phylum Streptophyta; class Magnoliopsida; order Asparagales; family Asparagaceae; genus Agave; species Agave tequilana. The sequence goes on along the minus strand of JAVJIF010009329.1, from coordinate 148,154 downwards.
GCACTTACACCTATTCACCCCCCCTCTAGGTGTTTTTCAATTGGTATCAGAGCTAGTGCTCCTGATATTAGGCTTAACATCCTAGGAGTGAGATCCATTTGCTTGCTAATCTATTGTTTGCATTTGCGTGTTTGCACACTCATATAGTTTGCCATGGACTTCATGACCCCACCTAGCTTTGACCCTTCCAACATTGTTGTTTGGAAGTATAGGATGTCCATGTACCTAAAGACCCTAGGTTTGTATGTCTTTCTTGCGGCCACCAAGAAATGCTATCTTGGAGATCGCAATCATATAGGGGCCAATGCACAAGCCCTAGAGGCCATTAGAAGCACATTACCTAAAGATTATCTTATGTGTGTTTCTAATTTTGATTCCGCCTTTGCAGTGTGGAACAAATTGACAACAACCACCACCTCCGAGCTTCTATTGCCAAATTAACCGGAGGAATCTAGCGGAGAATCCGATTCACAATGCTTCATGGTCCAAGGAAATGACTCCCTTGAGGTACACTCGGAAACTCCATTAGATAGTGATGATGATGCTAGTTCTTCAAATGATCATATTGATGCCCATACTTTGAATGAAGAACTTTCTATTGTGTGTGAAAAATTGATTGAAAAATATAACTTGTTGAAAAAGAAAAGTCTAGGCATTAATAATGAAAATAAAAATTTGCATGCTAGACTTAACAATGTTTGGCAAGAGAAGGTTGAGGTCTATAATGAAAGGGATTCATTGAGATCTCAATTAGAACTTGCACTAAAAGAAAATAATTTTTTAAAATCTAAAAATGATTGTGAAACAATTTTGAAGAAAAATGATAACTTGTCTTCAAAAGTTGATTTTATTTTAAAAGAGAATGTTGCTTTGAAAAATAAAATCATTTCTATTTCAAATGATTTGGATGTGTGTTTAAAGAAAAATATAGTTTTGTAAAATAAAATTGATGCACATGTTTGCCATGCTAGTGTAGTACCTCACACTTCACCTATTGCATGCCACACCTCTTCTTCTATTAACAATGATATATCCATGCTTAAGAAGAAGGTTGATTGTTTGGGCTCCACTATGAGCCAATGTGCCATGAACCACACTCGCTTGGAATCCTTGGTTCGAAAGAAACAAGTTCCAACTTTTATGCATGCACACCCTCCACGGCATACACATGCTCCTCACGGACACCATCACAAGTATGCTCATGTGTACACTTGTACACATTGTGGACGTAAGGGCCACCTTGCTAAATTTTGTTATGATAGATTACATACTCCTAATTTAGTAAAGAAGTTTGTTTGGGTTAGAGAAGGGACTAACCCCCATGGACCCAACAAGATTTGGGTACCAAAGACCAACCCTCCTATTATTTTTGATGTAGGTGTGGGCTCTCACATGACGTGAGAGTGATAGCACCTTGGAGTGGATGCGTTCCGTACTTAAAGGAAATCAATTGGATGCATCACTTTCAAGGGAAGATTTGGTGGAGAAGACCACCATGTTTTGGAGACAAGGAAAGTTGCCTTCTAGGTTTTGTTAATAATTCCTAAACTCCCATTTATTACATGTTTTTCATTCTTATCATTATTAGCATGTTTTGATGTTTTATAGCATGTTTCATTGTCTATGGATTAGTATGTAATTACCATGTTTATTAGATCCTTGACATACATGTATAGTATTTGAGACACACATGCTTATGTGAACCCATACTTAGTGTTCTCACTTTTTGTTTAAGCTATAATGTACATCATGAATCTAATACATGTAAATTTACATAGTAATCATGTTTTAGTTTTATCATGATGGTTTTTATACTTGTTTTTAATGCTTAGTGATTTGATTACTTGTTTAAGTGTTAGTTTTCATTAAAACTAGGTATATACTTGTGCATATAGTGGGCCACAAATAAATCTATATATGTTTGGACTTGATTGCTTATTTGAGCCTATTAGATGTGCTAGTATAGTCTAGTTTTGATGATTCGTGCATTTTAAACTTGTATTCCTATTATTGAATTTGTTTTATAAGTTTTCACTTCGTGTTTATGTTTGTATTGCCAAACTTTAAGATATACATGTATACCCCTTGAGTCATTTGCCTTTCATGCAAATCTGTATATATGGACTCAATCGTGTTTAGGGATATGTATGTATATTTATTGTGTTGACAATTCATACATATAGCTTGAAATGAAATTTGTTGATAAAAATTTAAGTTATTCATGTTTCATGTTTTTGTGATTATATTTAACTTCATGTATATGTCTATCTTGTCCAAACTATTAGTTATACATGTTTATCCTTTTGAGCCACGTGCCTTCATGCATATATCTATTGTGGACTCGTTATGTTTGGATATGTATGTATACCTTAGTTTGTATTAGACATACATATGCCTTGAAGATTGAATAGTTTAGATGATTTTTATATTTTCATGTTTTCATGTTTAAGGAATAATTGAGCTTAATGAAAAATTTTCATGATTATGATATTCACACCTTATTTGTACACTCACATTTATTGCTTGCTCATGTTTTGTTTTCATGAGTCATATTTATGCTTAATTGAATTAGAGTGTTTGATATCATGTGGATTTCATGTCTATGAAAAATAATTTTGTTTTATTCCTTACTTGAAGGATTTCGTACTAGTTAACAAATATTTCCATTTTAACTAGTTCGTATTCTTCACTTTGGTAGAGTATTTCAAACAAAGCTTATTTCAAATCTAATTTTTGAAAACCCCTACCCTTAATGGGAGGATGGATGGGAGATCATGTTCATGTATGCTTTAAAATGAAAATCTTTTAAAACTTGTCCTTGATTGGGAGGTATAGTAATATGATGTATACACTTGAACTTATTGTTATGTCAATTGGTATCATTGAACTCTTTCAATTGGTATCATTTTGATCCTCTTGTATACTCATATTTGTTTTGTATGTATGTATGCTTTCAATTCCAAAAATATCAATTTCAATTGGTATCTATTTTCCATACATATATATGTTTGTGTTTATGCTAGTGCTTGAGTTTCAATTTTGTTTAAATTGATTACTTTTAAATTGGTATCAAGACTATGCATTATTTTAGTTTGTATTTCATAAAGGGGGAGAAAATTTGATTTTGTCTTTCAATTGGTATTTGTACTCCCATACTTTATGATTGAAAATTCGAATTTGGTATCATATGTTTAAAATGAATAAATTCTTACAATTGGTATCAATGTTTCTATGAAAAATCTTTTCAATTGATATAACATTTACAATTGGTATCAAAATTTGTGTTTAGACATTCAAAATTTTTTAAGTTTAATTTCAATTGATATCAAGATGTCTTGTGTTTTAAATTGGTATCTAAAAATTTTGTTTAAAGTAAAATACAAAAGTTTTGATTTAAATTTTCTTATATGCAAGGAGAGCTTAACATCTCTCCCACATATAGATTCATGTTGAGTGTATTGTGTATTGAAAAGCTTAACATCTTTTCCTTATGTGGTACACGTGTGTAAGGGGAGCTTCACATCTCCTCTTATTCATTACATAATGTGTGTTATGTGAATTAGGGCTTAACATCCATCTTTCATGTAATGCATATGTGTAGGGAAGCTAACTTAGCGTCTTCCTCTTTATGAATGTATATAGCATATAACATTTATTGATCTTTATTTATTTTCATTTGGTATCAAGATGCTTCATTGACATATTTTCAATTGATATCATGTTTGTAGTCACCCCTTATTGACTTTGTTTTTGTTTTAGACAAAAAGGGGGAGACCATTGTTTGTATTGTTTTGATTGTTTACCCCTTTGTTGATGATTGACAAAAAGGGGGAGAAAGATTTTGAGTTTTATATATGCATAGTTATGTTTTTGCATATATTCAGTTTAATATAGTTTAATGTATGTTAATTGGTATCTAGAGCATGTTTTGTTTTTTGAACATTGCATTGGTATCTAGAACCTTTATTGTTTATGCATTCATGTTTAAGAGCCTTCATTACATATTATTATGTTTATTTGGTATGCATGAGTTAAGGGGGAGCTTCTTTGAAGCTTTACTTTAATCCATGCATATATAACTCCATGAGTTTTGTCATCATCAAAAGGGGGGAGATTGTTGGCGCAAAGGCCTTCCACCCTAGTTTTGATGATGATTAACTCATGTAGTTATGTTTACTAATAATCTTGTGTTGTTTAAGTTTCAGATCATTAAACAAGATATTAGTTGGTGATTAGCTTCAACAAGGAGTTTAGAAGCTATTCATAATGATTCCAGGGCCAAAGCTTCAAGTTCACACATTGCCTAACCCATGGATGGAGTTTTGGAGCAAGTCAACTTGAAGATGAAGATCATCAAGAAGACTTGGGTATCCATAGTTTAGATAGTGTGTTTTAGATCCGTTTGTAAAGCTTAGTATAGTTGATATGCTCAAGTGCACATACACACACGTTTCATGATTTGGATTTTGGTTTTCATGGATAGTAGATCAAAATAAGTTTACTTTATTCCTATGTATATTAGATATGTTCTACATATACATACATGCTTTAAAGTTGCTAGACAAACTTATTTTGACTATCCCTATTCATGTGTTGAAAAATCAAGTTTGATAAAAATACAAGTTTTGTTTTTGATAAAATTTGCAAGACACGAAAATGAATTGATATGATTGATATATGTCTTGAAATTTTTATCACAAGTTTGGTTATCAAAGTAAAATGATAAAACAAGTTTTTGTGGATTTTTAGAAGTGTTAAAAGATTTTTAGAAAATATTTTACACTGTTCTTCTGACACAGATTTCAGTTCCAGACTTCAATCAGTCGACTAGTCAACCGAACTAGTCGACTTGAGGTGAAGTCGGTCGACCGGGCCGGTCGACCGACGTGCACAAAACTGTGCACGTTTGGAGTCTCTGGGACGGTCGACCGGGCCGGTCGACCGGGTCGAGAGCAGAGCTCTCTGTTTGTTTGGGTCGACCGGGCCGGTCGACCGCAGTTGCCCAACGGTCATAATTCTGACCGTTGGCGGTCGATCGGGCCGGTCGACCGCTGCCTGTCAGAGCTGCCAGCTCAGCTCTAACGGCTAGTTTTCTGATGGGCCTATAAAAACCCCATCTCTTTGGGTTTTTGGCCAAGGTTTTTACAAGAGAAAAAATCCTGTTTCCCTAGTGTTTTAAACAAGTTTTTAAAAGAGTTTAAGTGCCAAAAAGATTTAATCTTTATTGTTTTTGGGTTTTTGAAAAATCAAAGAGAACTAAGTTTTGGGATTTTGATTTGATCTTTTATTTCTATCATATACAAGAGATTTCCCAAGTAGTTTTTCTTTGTTGCTTGTTTCCAAAACACCTTGTTTCCACACTTGAGCTATCATACTATCCTAATCTATTAGGATCCTTGTTTTGTGGAAAAGAGAGAAAAAGAGAAGTGTTTGAGGTTAAGCCTCTAAGTTGTAAACCCTCCTTTCTTTTGTTGTATCCCTCTTTGGTAGAGGTTGATCGGAGTGGTATTGAGTTTGGATCCCTCTTCGGTAGAGGTGATTGTGTTGGTTGTATTGGCTACGGGCCTTATCCCTCTTCGGTAGAGGTGGATTGTGGTTGTATAGCCTCGGTGGCTTTGTAAGGTTGAGAGAGGAGTTCGGTACTCCTATAGTGGATTGGAAATCCTACACGGTGGTGTAGGCGGGGATGTAGAGCAAGGTGCTCGAACCTCGAAACATATCTTGTCTTAGCGTTTGATCCAATATCTCTCACCTCTCTCTCTTTACATTTGTGCAAAGCATCATACTCCATATCATATCATATTTGCTTGTGTTGAGCATATTTCATATTGCCTTGCATTATTTCATATTGCTACTCACTCTTATATGCTTGGCTTGATTGTGTGTGTGCCTCACTTATACTTAATCAATAAGAGCTTCACATAGCACCTCAACCCATTCAAGGGGAATCAAGAGGAGTTAGTCCAGAGCCCTTCACGGGGAATTCGGTTACACTTGTTGATTGTACTAAGTGTGTTGCAAGATTTGCATTAGCTTCCGCATTTAGCGCACATAGTTTTGCATTTAGTTCTAGATTAGCACTTACACCTATTCACCCCCCTCTAGGTGTTTTTCAGTTTTACGATGTTTGGTTGGTAATAAAGTTATAAGTGAGAAAATTTATTGTATTTTATGATTTTTAGTTGTCGTAATGTAATGTGTAAGTCGTAAGTGAAAAAATTGATCACAAAATTAAATATTTGGTGATTTAAAAAGTTTTAATATTACAAATAAATATTAAATATATTAAATATTAAAAAATTTTAATATTAACATAAAAAATAATACAAATTTGCATGACCACAAAATTAATTGTAACTGGACTGTAAGTGAGTGGTAATTGGCTTGTAAGTGAGTGGTAGTTGAGTTGCGTAAGTCTTTTACGAATTACGGTCCAAACAAACGTTACAGTTGTAATTGGGTTATAAGTTATTTACGAATTACGGACTTTTACGCCTTTTACGACGAAACAAACATCTTATATTTTCTAATTTGAAATTAATTTCTCCTCCCTCTTTTGTTTTCATCTCAGACCCTGATTCCTCTCCCTCTCATCGATCTCCAGCCTTTCACAGAGCCCTTCTCGTATAAATAATCCCCGACATGAATTATATAGCAAAATGCAAGTTTTTATCTGGCAGCATGTTAAAAGTTGTTTAAACTAGGACAATCTGAGGCAATGATTCAGATTTATAATGAAGCTAGAATTGAATCTGGAATTTTGAGATTGGGACATTTTGGGTGCACAATCCAATAGCAAAACTTATTATGATTTTATCCGAACAACTTTAAAGTTAAAAATGAGAAAATTTGGCTGGGGATTATGAATAAAATTCTAGCCTAGAAGAGCAAAAATTATGGTATAACAATTTTTAGCTTTTTTTTTTTTTTTGTCTACATGAAAATGCACGTGATGAAAATTTTATATTTTATTCCAAAAGATAAAATATGGGTTTGTATATTATTGTAATCAGATTTTGAAAAAGAATAAATAATTTAGTAGCTTGAAATTTTTTGACTTGTATTCTTAGAGTTTGGGTTTTAGTGAGAAGATGATTGGCTACAATTGTAGTTAGGAAATTTACTTTTTAAAGCTGAAAGTTAATTATGCTTTCTTCAGCGTTTCTTGCTTGTGTTTCTACTTCTGATGAGAATTGTTCTTATTTGTGTCTCTACTCACTGTAATGTTAGTGTCAATTTACTTCATTTGAAGTTGATGTGACTGTTGATTACCTGTGGTTATTGTTTGTTTGTGTGCTGTGACTAGACTTTTAGCTGATCTTGTGGATGTGTTATTTTTAGAGTATATTGGTTGAGTAACAGAGAGAGTTTCAAGATTGAAGAAGAATTAATGTTATAGGAGTTGGGTGTACTTACTAATTACATGGGTACACTAACTAATTGTTGTGGTAAAGTTGTAATATTTGAAAAGTTAATTATATATTTTGGACTTTTCATTTGAAGGTAAAACTGTCGAAGGAAATCTTAACTTATTTTTTGAGGCTACTTGTCACTTCTTTGGGTTTAAATAATCGCACTCGTTATTTTTTTCGTGTTTGATAATTTTCGAGTTTATATAATAGGGCGTCTTAGGAGTTAAAACAAGAGTAATGTCGAACCCTATTTGAGTAGAACAGTAACGACCGACTCCCGCTAAAATTACTCTCTCTATTCAAACAATCAACATACCAATGAGATCTAGCTTAGTAGTTAAAGGGTAAGAGTGGGCTATGAGAAGTCTCAAGTTCAATTCCAGTTACAGTGTTATGTATCAAAGGGGGGGAAAAAAAAATCAAACAATCAACAACATAAATTTCTAACTTTTGTTAACTCTCTTTCTACGACTATTGGCTAAGCACATACAGAATTTTTCAATAAATTACAACACACAAAAATTTAAAATGATAATAAACTACTTCAATTTTCTTGTTTTTGCAAGATTATCAAGTTTGTCATAAAGGAAAAAAGTCAAAAAATTTGCTTTGTTTAACAAGAGCATTTTATCTATTTAGATAGATATAGTATTTGCTAGGAATTTTTTTATACTTTTTCTCTTTTAATACATATCATATCTGTAAGTTGTCACGATTAGCCTGAAATTATATGTAAAACTAGAGTAATCATAATAAGCAAATTGATCTCCCAACTCTATGGAGTGTAGTCATAGGTTCAAAGATTAGCATTTCTTTTCAATAACATTAGACACAAAATTGCTAATCTGAGTAGGAATAAATGACATGTGAGAGAATATATTTGACAATCGATTTGTAGGAGTTATAAAATTACAGAGAAACATCCAGGCAAGAAATTTCATAATTATTAATAGTCTAGATAGAGAGAATTAAAAAATTTATAAAGAGGAGATGAGAGAGAGAGAGAGAGAGAGAGAGAGAGAGAGAGAGAGAGTGGTTTCATCTTTTTGCAATAGCTAACAATGTTAAAGATATATTGTCTATTGAGCAATTTTGAGATGACTCCAGCTTGCTAGCTTTCAAGCGTTTTAAATCTAGGGTCTTTAGTCTCTTCAACTCCCATTAAGTCATAATTAGCAACTAACTCTCTTGAGTTAGATCTTATTAATGGTGCCGATCTTTTCTACAACCTTATTATCTCATGGTCAAATTCTAACAAGCTTGGCCCAAGGGTCCGTCACTCTAGTTTTGATGACTCATGTAGTTATTGTACTAATTATCTTGTGTTGTTTTAGTTGCAGATTTCTTCAAGATCATGTTTTAGCGTTTAACTTCAACAAGAAACTCATAGTCAAGTTTTGAAGCTAATTAGTGTTGATTTAAGAGCTCAAGTATAAAATCATAGCAAGTACTCAAGAAGGAGTTTACCTCGAAAGAATCAAGTTTAATCGAGTCAAGATGAAGAAGAAAATCATTTCAAGAAGAAGACTCTAGTTTGTCGGGACGTTTAAATTCTTGTAAAGTATAAATTAGATTTGATTGCTCAAGCTTACACACACACACACTAATGTTTGATACTAGTTTTAAAGATCAAAAGTTTTTGGGTTTCGGTTTAATCGGCTTATGCTTTTAAGTTTGTCATTTTAGAAAATCAAGTTTTATTCAAAATAATTTTGATATGTCAAAAACATGTTCACATGTTTATAATATGTATTGATTTTTTAATCCCACATATTTGTGCTCAAATATATTTATATAAACTTATTTTTGTAGATTTCATAGAAATTTATTTTTTATTAAAATAAAATTTAATTAGAAAAAAACAAAACGTGTTTCTGGCCCTAGGACGGTAGACCAGGCGATCGACCGGATGTGGCACAAGCCATTTGGCTTGTGCACACGATCGACCGAGTGGTAGACGGTTGTGCATAAAGCCTAGTGCTTGTGCACTCGATTAATCGGACAGTTGACCAGTTGAGTAGAGAGCAAAATTGCTCTTTTGGTCAGTAGACCGATCAACAGAGAGTAAAGTGTTCTTAGTCAGTTGATCGTGCAGTCAACCAACTACTGTGAGAACACAATGTGTGTTCTCACAGCGATCAACTATATGGTCGACTGGCAAACAACAACGGCTATCTTTATAGCCCTTGGACGACCAACCGGACGATCGACCACTAGGCCAGATTTGTCTTGACTTACCTTTAACGGCTAGTTTCTATTTTTATCTGTTTTTATTTTATTCTAAAAGACTAGTATTTACTTTATTTGGGTTTAAATGTTTTTAATGACTTGGATTAATCTCTAATGGTCCCATCCTATTGCCTATGAATAGGACCCATGAGAGAGAGTCTTAAAGATAATTTTTGAAGTTTAAAATCAAGTTTTGAGTTTTTGAAAAATATTTAAAAAAAAAATCAAGAAAACAAGTTTTTTGGAAAAATCAGTTTTTGAGCTATAAATTTTCATATCTTCAAAGATGTTTTCCTAATAGTTTTTTCAAGAGAGTCAACTCCAAATTCTTAAGTTTTCTCACACAAGCTTGAGTCATCATCTTTATCCTATAGGATCTTTATTTGTGAGAATACTTTGTTTATGGTCAAGGAGTTGATCACCAAGTGTTATAATCTTTCTATTTAAAGTGATTGAAGGTTGTGGCCTCGAAGTGAGCTTGCAAGCTTGTATTGTAGGTGTTACAGCACCGAGTGAGGGACTTGCAGGTCTAAGAGTTCTTGAGGGAACTTGTATTTGAAATACACCTCGAGGGGAGTGAATAAGTGTACAAGCTAATCTAAGATAAATGATGCGGAATTTAAAACTCAATTGCAACACACTATGTGTAACCAAAGAGTGTAGCCGAATTCCCGGTGAAGGGTTCTGAACTATCTTCTCAAGATTCCTCTAAATTAAGAGTTGAGGTGCTATATGAAGCTCTCTTGGTTCAACACAAGTGTGAGCACACACAAACTATATTTAGCATATGAATATGTACAATATAAAGTAATGCAAGATATAAGAGAGATAGAGTTGAGAGATAGTGGATCAAACACAAACAACAAGATATATTTTGAGGTTTGAGCCGCTGCTCTACGTCCCTGCCTTCACATGAAAGGATTTTCACTATGTCCACACAGAACCTTTCACAAAGGGACCTCCACTGAGGAATTACAACACTACACTTAGAGTACACTACTCTCTCAAGCACAATCACCTCTACATAAGAGGGATAGATATAAAGCCAAACCAAATAAAAGATTACAATCTTGGTGATCTAATGGTCACAAACAACACTTGGTGATCACAATAGACCACAAACAATTTTCCTCACAAAAAACAAGATCCTATAGATAGGATTAGAGATGATAGTTTAAGTGTGAGAAAATAAAGTGTTTGAAAAAGAAAATAACAAAGAAAAAATTTAAGAAAAATACTAAATAGATTTGTAAAGAAAGCTCAAAACTAATTTCCCAAAGACTCTTTTCTTTGATTTTTTTCAACACTTTAAAAACAAATAAAAGATAAAACATTTTGGCTCAAAAACTCCTTTTAAACTTGCTGCAAAACACTGAAAAAGATTGAAAGAAATGTCTCTAAAATCTTGGTGAAAACAGCTTGAGAGAACATATATTTGTAAGCTCTCAAAAAAATAACCGTTGGGGTCCAGAAAAGGTCATTTTTGACCTTCCGGTCGACCGCCTGGTCGACCGGCCAACGGTCATTTTCTGACTGTTGAGCCACTGGTCGACTGCCCAGTCGATCGCGCCAGGTAAAACTCGCCTACCGGTCGACCGCCCGGTCAACCGAGCCTAAAGGCACAGCTTTGTTGTTCGACCGCCCGGTCGACCGGCGCTACCCGAGAGTTGGGTAGTTACAGTCGGTCGACCGCCCAGTCGACCGGCCTTATAGGCACGTCCTTGTGCACGTTCTTGTGCACATCGATCGACTGACCGGTCGACCGAGCTCTGGTTCGGTCGACCGGCCGGTCGAACACCAGCAGGCTCAGGCGGGGTTATAGGATTTGAAACTTGGTCTTTTTAACACCTGTAAAATCCCATAAAACCTCATAAATTTCACAAAAATAAGTTCTTATAGGTAATTAAAGAACAAATATGTGTGAAAAAAATCAACACATATTACAAACTATTTAAACTATTTTTGTGATATAAAAATTAAACTTTAAACCGAAAATCGTATTTTTCAAAACTTGAATTTTGAAATGAAAATCTGTTTTCTCTAAAACTTGTATAAATACAAAAACATGATATTGAAACACATTTGAAGCATATTGTGTATGGATAGAATCTAATACACATGTAAATGATATATCTATATTTTTGACATGAAATTCAAAATAAGTTTTGTTAATTACAAAACTCTAAACGCATGAAATAGAATCATCAAAATAAGTTTTTCTAAATATATGAAGCATAGATGTATATAGATGAAATTCAATATACATTAAACCATGTAAACTTATTTTAATTCTATTTATTCATGAAAACCATATATATGTATTTGAAATTCAAAACCGGTTAAACTGAAAGCCAAACTTATTGAACTTGTGTGTATGTGTGAACTTGAGCATATCAACACTACTCTATCTTACACACTAAACACAAACTAAAACTAAACAAACCGAAGTCATCTTGCAGAACTCCTTCTCCAAGCCGACTCGATCCAAACACGATCCAAAGAGCTTGACTCCATTCGAGTGCTAGATGCGATCTTGACGCGCGAGCTCTTGAATCTACTTGTGTTAGCTTCAAAACTTCTTTGTTGAAGCTAAGCACCTATTAAGACCTTGATCAATAACTGAAACTATATAAATACAAGATCATTAGTAAACTAACCTTTATAAATTAGTCATCATCAAAACTATGGTGAAAGGCCTCTGGGCTAACAGTATTGTGGAAGATCTTGCGAGATCGTGCATAGTGAAAATTCTTTATTGTGGTAAAGGCGGGGACGTAGAGCAAGTGGCTCGAACCTCAAAATAAATCTTGTCATGTTTATGATTACTCATCTCTCTCTCAACTCAACTTTATTCACTCTTGTTTATATCTTACTTGCTCATACTTCTTATCTTTATATGCTTGATATAGTTTTATATGCGTGTACTTTTTTGATCTAAGAAAGCAATTAAGCATCTCAACTCTTATTCAAGAGGAATCGTGAGGAGAAGTTCTAGAGCCCCTCACCGGAAATTTGGCATCTCTTCGTGGTCACTATTTGTGTGTTAGTTTTTTAGTTGTTAAAGTTTTTAATTTCATATTTGATTAGCACATCACCTTTTCACCCTCTCCCTCTAGGTGATTTCAATTGGTATTAGAGCTTGGTGCTCTTGGCTTGGGTTTAACAACCTAGAGTTAAAGATCCTTATTTTGCTAATTACATTCTTGTTTATACACACTAATAGATTTCCTTGCACCACCAATGTTTGTTATTCTTAACTCCAAATTTGAAAGATTAAGATGAGTGTATATCTTAAAATAGATGTTTATCTTGCCACAACAAAAGAATCATATATAGAAAATAGCAAATATTTTGAGGCTAATGTAAAAGACACATATGCTCTAATGCAAACCGTTGATGATGATTATATCTCTAAGGTTTCTAATTGTGGTTTTGCTTTTATAGTTTGGAACATGTTAATTTCTCTTGGTGAACAAACTTCAAATGACAAGGAGAGAAATTCGAAAGAAGGAAATGATACTTTCGATATGTGCTTCATGGTCCAAGGAGATGACCACCTTGAGGTAAACTTGGAATCCAATCCTGATGAAGATGAAAAAAATGTCATATGATGAACTTGATATGTGTTGTCAAGAACTACTTAAAAAATAAGATTTATTGAAAAAGAAAAACTTGAGATTGAGAATAGAAAATGGTTCTTTATCTTCAAAATTTGACATTGTTTTAAAAGAAAAAGAAGTAATTTCAGATGAAAATAAATCTTTGAAAACCAAGTTGAGTTGATTTCTAAGAAAGAGATTTTGTTTTAAAAGAAAATGATGCTTTGGAAACTCAATTTGATATTATTTTTAAAAAAATGAAAAGTTGCATATTTCTTTAAACAAAAAAAAATTTGTTTCTCATTCTAATATTGCTTCTTTCACTATTGACAAAAATGAGATTTATATTTTAAAAAATTGGATTGAATCTTTGAGCTCTTCCTTGAGCAATTGTGCCTTTGACCATTAGAGATTGGAATCCTTATTTCAAAAGAAGCATGCTCCACATATTCATGCAGATACTCCACAGCATGCACACACACATACACACACACACACATCATACTCATAAGTATGCCCATGTGTATTCTTATTCACATTGTAGTCACAAAAGCCATCTTGTTAAGTTTTATTTTTATAGAGTAAATATTTCTATAAAAATATTTGGGTTCAAAAGAGTACTAACCCCCAAGGACCCATAACGATTTAAGTACCAAAATCCATGCCAATTATATTTGAAGTAGGTATGGGCTCTCTTAAAGCGTGAGAGAATTGGTATCTTGGTAGTGAATGTATAAGGAGCTTGATGGACAAATCAAATTTGGTGCATCACTATCAAGGAGTTTAGGTGGGAAAACCAACTTGATTTAGAGAAATAGAGATTAGCCTTATCAGTGTCGGTAACTATCACTATCATCCATTTTAGATTAAATATGCTTTAGTTTGTTGATTATAAGCATATGTTTAAATGCAATTTTTGTTAAAACTTATAATATACTTGCATAGTTTTTAAGATACACTTTTGATCTTATACCTAACATAATTCATATCCTTTATGCACTCAATTCTACTTTAGTTATATATGTATATCCTAATTTTGATGATTCTTACATTTATACATGTATTCTTCTTTAAACTCATTTTTATATCGTTTTGAATCAAATTCAAAATATTTTTCACATGGTATTATTTTCAAACTATTTTCAACTATTTTCAAATAGCTATTTTTTGAAAATACCTACTCTTTGTGGGTGGTTGGTTGGGTGATCATGCATGGTATGAATTATTTGATTATTCTTATGACTTTGCATGTTAGATTGGTGTAACACCCTATTCCCGGAATATGTACGCAGATATGTGCTCCGATTTTTCCCTCATATTATACTATTTTTCCATGTTGTTTATTTTGTATTTGGTCTGTATTCTGTAAACCGGAGCCTAATCTGATCCTGGACCCTAGAGCCCAGCCCGAGCCCAGAGCCTGGCTTATTTATTTATTATTTTATTTTTTCTTCTTTTCTTCATGTTTCCTTTTTCTTTTCTTTTTTCCTTTTCTTTTTTCCTTTCTCCTTTTTCTTTTCTTTTCTTTTTCATTTTCTTTTATTTTTTCCCCACCTTTTACACCCTTCCCCTCTCTTCTCTTATCTTCTCATTTCTTTTTCTCCTTCTCTTTCCTAATCTTTTCTCCCTCCCTGCTCCAACCGGCCTCCCCCTCTCTTCTCTTTTTTTTTCTCTCCCATCTTTTTTTTTCCTCTCCCACTCTCCTTCTCTCTTTACTCTCTATAACTCCTCTCTCACTCTCTTTCTCACTCCTCTCTCTCCTCACCAACCGGCCACCACTCCCATACCCTTGGGCCTCCTCCTCCTGCCGAGCACACGACCGTCGATGCCCCATCCGGCCAAAGCCACGACCAAGCCCACTGCCACCTCCACCGTCATCATTACAACAACACCATCTTTTTCTTCTCCTTCTTCTCCTCATCTCTCCCTTTCGCTCTTCTCCTCCACCCGGGGCCCAACCACGCCGGCCTCCCCTCTAGCCGCGTCGCGGGCCACCTATGCCACCCCCTCTGGCCAACCCCCTCTCTCCATCTTTCCCGTTCACTTTCTTTCTTTTTATTTTTTCTCTCTCATATTCTCTTTCTTTCTTTCTCTATCTCTCTTATATTCTCCTCTATCTCTCGTTCTCTCTCTCTCTCTCTATGTCTCTTTCTTTCCCTCTCTATGATCTTCTCTCTCTCAATCTTTCTCTTTCTCCCCCCTCTCTTTTCTGGTCTCTTTCTCTCCTTCTTTCTCTCTCTTTCCTACTTTCTTCTCTTTTTCCTCTATTCTCTCTCTTGTTCTCTTTCTCTCTCTCACTCTCCTCTATTTTCTCCCACCCTCTCACTCTCATGCTTTCTTTTTCTTCTCTCTTTTTTCTCTCTAACTTTCTCTTATTCACACATTCTCTCTTTCTCTCTCTTTCATTCTCTCTTTCTCTCTTTTTTTTCTTTTCTTTCTCTCTTCAACGTGTTTACGCGTTAACGCCATCGGCGTTCCACTGGAGTTCGTCATCGTGCCTGAGTTGTTCTTGTTAGCCCAGAGGTCTTCCACTCTAGTTGATGATGATTAACTCATGTAGTTATGTTTACTAATAATCTTGTGATGTTTAGTTTCAGATACTTAACCAAGATATTAGTAGGTGATTAGCTTCAACAAAGGTATTTTGGAGCTTCTCACATGGTGATTCAAGAGCCCGAGCGTCAAAGTTCATACCTAGCACTCGTTGGAGTCAAGCTCGGTGGATCACGGTTTGGATCGAGTTGACTTGGAGACGGCGCTCTACAAGTAGACTTCGGTACATAGTTTAGTTTATGTTTTTAGATCCATTTGTAAAGACTAGATAGTGTGTATGCTCAAGTTCACAATACACACACTTGTTTAAGTTTCATATTTTGGTTTTCGATTTTTGGTTTAACCGATCTTGGTTTTCATAAATAAATAGAATCAAAACAAGTTTACATGGTTTAATGTATATTAGATTTGTTCTATATACATGTATGCTTCATATCTTAGACAAACTTATTTTGATATGCCTATTCATATATTTAGGTTTTGTATTTTAACAAAACTTGTTTTTGGAATTATTGTCAAAAACTATGATATATATCTTTATATGTATATTGGATTTATATCCATATGCAACATGCTTCAAGTTGTTTAAATATCATGTTTTTATAGTTGGATGAGTTTTGAAAAAATCGGATTTCCATTTGGAAAATCCAAGTTTTGGAAAATACGAAATTTGGTTTTCGGCAAAATTTTCATAACACAAAAAGAGTTCAAAATGTTTGTAACTTGGTTTGATTTTTACTCAAACAAGTTTGTATACTAATGTATTATACTGAACTTATTTTTGTGGATTTTTAGAGAATTTATGGGATTTAATTGAGAATTAAAAACCCAGTTTTTCAGTCCCTAAATTCTGTCTGCCAGGCCCTGGCGGTCGACCGACCGGTCGACCGGACCAGGAGCCGGTCGACCGGAGCGGTTGACCGGACGTGCACAAGAATGTGCACTTGGCCGTGTCAGTTGGCCGGTCGACCGAGCGGTCGACCGACTGAAGGGAACCTACTCTCGGGTTCCCCAGTCGACCGGGCGGTCGACCGGCCAGAGAGCCGTTGCTCTCTGGTTCAGGGCCCGGTCGACCGGGCGGTCGACCGAAAGGCTCAACGGTCAAAAATTTGACCGTTGGCCGGTCGACCGGCCGGTCGACGGGAAGGCCATTTCTGGCCTAGTCAGCAGCCAACAGGCAAATCTATTTTGGGGGTCATATATACCCCATTTGTAGGCTGATTTGGTAAAGATTTATAGAGAGAAAAATTTCAGATCTTTTCTAGTATTTTAAGCAAAAAGTTTTGGGTTCAAAATTCTGATTCTCTATTTGTTTTTAAAGTGTTTTTATTTCAAAGAAAATAATCTTTTGGGAATTGATTTTTGGTCTAAAAATACTATATCTATTTGGTGTTTTTCCCAAGTGATTTTCTTTGATCAAAACTCTTTATTTTCCACACTTGAGCCATATCATTCTATCCTATCTATAGGATCTTTATTTTATAGAAAAATTATTTTGTGGTCGTGAAAACCACCAAGTTATAATCCCTCCTACTTTGTATTATCCGTTTTGTGTAGAGGTTGATTTTGGAGTGGTGGTTGGCTCCCTCTAGTAAGAGGTGGAGATTGTGTTTAGCTCCCTCTAGTGAGAGGTGAGTTTGTGTTAGAATCCCTCAAGTGTAAGGTGATTGATTTGTATTGGCTAAGTGCCTACCCCTCTTGTGTGAGGTGGTGTTTTGTGTGACTTTGTGCCTAGCCTCTATGAGAGGTTGTATTCGGTTGAGAGAGGAGTTATGTACTCCCGGTTGTATTGCCCCAAATCCTCAGTGGAGGTTCCCTGTGTGGGAGTCCTTTGTGGATAGAGTTAGTGGAAATCCTTCTGTGTGAAGGCGGGGACGTAGAGCTGGGTGCTCGAATCTCAAAACAAATCTTGGTGTTTGCGTTTGATCCATTGACTCTAACTCTCTCTCTTTCTCTTATATTGTGCCTTGCATCATTTCATATTGCTCATTCATATTATATGCTTGGCTTGTTTGTGTGTGCCTCACTTGTGCTTAACCACGAGAGCTTCATAGAGCGCCTCAACTCTTATTCAGATGAATCAAGAGGAGTTAGTCCAGAGCCCTTCACCGGGAATTCGGCTACACTCGTTGGTTGCATCAAGTGTTGTTTTAATTAAGTTTTAATTTTTGCATTTAGTTCATTAGATTAGCCGTACACCTATTCACCTCCCTCTAGGCGTACTTTCAATTGGTATCAGAGCCTATGCTCCTGATATTTGGTTTAACCACCTAGGAGTGTGAACTTGGTTTGCTAATCTATCATTTGCATTTGCACACATATATTGTTTGCACACACTCATGGATTGCTTGTCTCCTCCCATGTTTGATGTCTCCAACATTGACATGTGAAAATTTAGGATGTCCATGTATCTAAAAACCCTAGGCTTGCATGTTTTCCTTGCCGCTACCAAGAAATCCTATCTTGATAATAGCAAGTATATAGAGGCCAATGCACAAGCCCTTGAGGCACTTAGAAGCACGCTTAATAAAGAATATTTATGCTTAGTTTCTAACTGTGATTTCGCCTTTACAGTGTGGAACACGTTGACCTCCTCCAAGCTTCAATTGCCAATTCAAATGGAGGATGAATCTAGTGGAGAATCCGAGCAACAATGCTACATGGTCCAAGGGAATGACTCCCTTGAGATATATTCGGAATCTCAATTAGATAGTGATGCTGCTAGTTCTTCATGTAATGACTATGTTGATCCAAATGCCTTGAATGAAGAACTTTCTATTATGTGTGAAAAATTGTTAGAAAAGTATAATCTTTTAAAAAGAAAGACTTTTGCTTTAAATAAAGAAAATAAAATTTGTCTTCTAGACTTGACTTGGTTTTGCAAGAGAAGGAAGAGATTTCTAGTGAACGTGACTCACTTAAATCTCAACTAGACTTTACCCTAAAGGAAAATGAATTTTTGAAATCTAAAAATGATTGCAATGAAGTTTTAAAGAAAAATAAAGCTATAACTTCAAAACTTGATTTTCTTGTAAAAGAGAATGATTCTTTGAAAATAAAAATTGCTTCAATTTCAAAGGATTTAGAAGTTTGTTTAAAGAAAAATGAATCTTTGAAAATTGATATTGATTCACATGTTTGCCATGCTAGTGTAGCTTCACCATCTATCTCACCTATTGCATGCCACACTTCTTCTATATTGAAAATGGTATAAATTTGTTAAAGAAGAATATGGATTGTTTGGGCTCCACTTTGAGCCATTGTGCCATGAACCATACAAGTTTGAAATTTATGTTTCGAAAGAAACAAGTTCCATCTTTGCATGCTCACAAACCACGGCATACACATGCTTCGCATGTTCATATACACAACACTATGTATGCTCATGTGTACACTTGTACACATTGTGGACGTAAGGGCCACCTTACTAAATTTTGCTATGATAAGATACATGATGTAAATTTAGCAAATAAGTTTGTTTGGTTAGGAAAAGAACTAACCCCCATGGACCCAAAAGAGTGTGGGTACCTAAGACCACCCCTATTGTATTTGATGTAGGTGTGGGCTCTCGCATGACGTGAGAGTTACGGTGCCTTGAGGTGGATGCGTTCCGAGCTTAAAAGAGGACTATTTGGATGCATCACTTTCAATGGGAGTTTGGTGGAGGACCACTGTGTTTTAGAGACATGGAGATGTGCCTTATTGGTTTGAGAACAATTTCTAACTCCCATTTATGTTTACATGCTTTTCATGTTATTGAGTTTTAGCATGTTTTGATGTTTTATGTTTAGTATATTATATGCCATGAGATTTAGATTAGTGATATACATATTTAGTTATTTGAGACACCCATGTTTAATATGGATTTATATCTTTGTGATCTCACTTTTGTTTTAACTAATGTGTATGTCCTAGATCTATGCATGTGCGTGTACATAATAATCATATGTATGTTCATGAGTTTTTGTTTTGTTTTCTATGCTTCATGTTTGATTACATGTTTAGATGTTAGTTTTTATTAAAACTTAGATATATACTTGTACAACTAATGAGCCACAAATAGATTATTACATGTTTGTGTTTGAACGCTTATTTATACTCATTAGATATACTAGTATAGCCTAATTTTGATGATTCATGCATTTGACTTGTATTCTCATTTAGTACATGTTTTCATGCTTATGTTTTAGCTTCATGTATATGTCTATTTTGTCTAAACTATTAGCTATACATATACATCCTTGAGCCCCTTGCTTTCATGCATATACTTTTGTGGACTCGTTATATTTGGATATGTATGTATACTTTAGTTTGTACATGACATACATATACCTTTGCAGAATTCTAGTTTTGATGACCTTCATTTTTTTAAAGGAATTTTATATTGAGCTAAATTGACTATTTTCATGATAATGTGTTTCGCATAACTCTTAAACACTCACCTTACTTGTTTTCTCATGAGTTTGTTTTCATGAGTATGATATATATGCTTTATAGATTTTGAGTTTTTGGTGATCATGTGATCTACATGTTTTTCATGAAATATAATTTTGTTTCATTCCTTACTTGAAGGATTTCGTACTAGTTTACAAATTTTTCTTATAACTAGTTCGTATTCTTCATTTTGGAAGAGTTTTCAATTATGCTAAACTATTTTCAAACCTATTTTTGAAAACCCTTCCATCAACGGGCGGTTGGTTGGGCGACCATGCCTTGTATGTTCATATTGAAAATCCTTTTAAACATGTGCATGAAATGGGATGAAGGTAATATGAGTTATACACTTAATCTTATTTTGTTTTCAATTGGTATCATTGGATCTTTTCAATTGGTATCACTATTGACATTCCTTTTGTATACTCATATATGGTTTTATATATGTATGCTTTCATTTCAAATAGTATCAATTTCGATTGGTTTTTATCTTTTCATACATATATATGTTTTATTTGTGCTTACTATATCTCTATATCTTTGAGCATAAATTTTGGTTATGCTAAGCTTGATTTCTTAAATGAATATTTTATTTCAATTGATTACGTTTCAATTGGCATCATATACAAGCTTATGCATTATTTTATTTGGTATTTCATAAAGGAGGAGAAAATTCATATTTTACCTTTCAATTGGTATTTCACTTTTCAATTGGTTTTGGTATTCTACTTCCACACTTTAAATTAAAAAATTGATTAAAAAAAGGATATTAATTATTTTTGGTATCATATGCTTTTAATGAAAAATTACTTTCAATTGGTACTAATCTTTTCAAATTGGTATCAAGATTACCTATAAGTTTTACTTTCAATTGGTATGTTTTATTGATATCAAAATTTTTGGTTGAATTGTTCAAAATGATTTATTTACTTACAATTGGTATTTAATTGGTATTTACTTACAATTGGTATCAATTGGTATTTAAATTTATATTAAAAATATTTGTTTTATGTACCACATTATGTACTTTTCAATTGGTATAGTTCATTGATATCATGATGCACTAAATTGATATTTTTTTCTCTTTCAATTGGTATCAAGAAAGTTTTGTTTTGATTGAGAATATTGTTTTTCTTTGACCCCTTTGTTGATGATTGATAAAAAAGGGGAGAAAGATTTTGAGTTTATATATGCATATTTTTGTTTTTGTATATATTGAGTTTATGTATATGAGAAAAATGATTTTGAGAGTTTAAAAAAAAAAGAAGGAGAAGGTTTTTGAAACATATGTTTGTTTTATGCATGTTGATACATATTCATGTTTAGTATTCAATGCATATATTTATTGTTTATTACTTTGCATGAGTTAAGGGGGAGCTTTTTTGAAGCTTAACTTTAATCCATGCATATATAACTCCATGAGTTTTGTCATCATCAAAAAGGGGGAGATTGTTGGCCCAGAGGCCTTCCACTCTAGTTTTGATGATGATTAACTCATGTAGTTATGTTTACTAATAATCTTGTGATGTTTAGTTTCAGATACTTAACCAAGATATTAGTAGGTGATTAGCTTCAACAAAGGTGTTTTGGAGCTTCTCACATGGTGATTCAAGAGCCCGAGCGTCAAAGTTCATACCTAGCACTCGTTGGAGTCAAGCTCGATAGATCACGGTTTGGATCGAGTCGACTTGGAGACGGCGCTCTACAAGTAGACTTCGGTACATAGTTTAGTTTATGTTTTTAGATCCATTTGTAAAGACTAGATAGTGTGATATGCTCAAGTTCACAACACACACACTTATTTGGTTTTCAGTTTTTGGTTTAACCGATCTTGGTTTTCATGAATAGATAGAATCAAAACAAGTTTACATGATTTAATGTATATTAGATTTGTTCTGTATACATGTATGCTTCATATCTTAGACAAACTTATTTTGATATGCCTATTCATATATTTAGGTTTTGTATTTTAACAAAACTTGTTTTTGGAATTATTGTCAAAAACTATGATATATATCTTTATATGTATATTGGATTTATATCCATATGCAACATGCTTCAAGTTGTTTAAATATCATGTTTTTGTAGTTGGATGAGTTTTGAAAAAATCGGATTTCCATTTGGAAAATCCAAGTTTTAAAAAATACGGAATTTGGTTTTCGGCAAAATTTTCATAACACAAAAAGAGTTCAAAATGTTTGTAACTTGGTTTGATTTTTACTCAAACAAGTTTGTATATTAATGTATTATACTGAACTTATTTTTGTGAATTTTTAGAGAATTTATGAGATTTAATTGAGAATTAAAAACCTAGTTTTTCAGTCCCTAAATTCTGTCTGCCAGGCCCTGGCGGTCGACCGACCGGTCGACCGGATCAGGAGCCGGTCGATCGGAGCGGTCGACCGGACGTGCACAAGAATGTGCACTTGGCCGTGTCAGTTGGCCGGTCGACCGAGCGGTCGACCGACTGAAGGCAACCCACTAACGGGTTGCCCCGATCGACTGGGCGGTCGACCGGCCAGAGAGCCGTTGCTCCCTGGTTCAGGGCCAGGTCGACCGGGTGGTCGACCGGAAGGCTCAACGGTCAAAAATTTGACAGTTGGCCGGTCGACCGGAAGGCCATTTCTGGCCTAGTCAGTAGCCAACGGGAAAATCTGTTTTGGGGGTTATATATACCCCATTTGTAGGCTGTTTTGGTAAAGATTTTTAGAGAGAAAAATTCAGATCTTTTCTAGTGTTTTAAGCAAAAAGTTTTGGGTTCAAAATTCGATTCTCTATTTGTTTTTAAAGTGTTTTTATTTCAAAGAAAATAGTCTTTTGGGAATTGGTTTTTGATCTAAAAATACTATATCTATTTGGTGTTTTTCCCAAGTGATTTTCTTTGATCAAAACACTTTGTTTTC
The DNA here is from genome assembly GCA_038442645.1 of Agave tequilana. Lineage (NCBI taxonomy): Eukaryota > Viridiplantae > Streptophyta > Magnoliopsida > Asparagales > Asparagaceae > Agave > Agave tequilana. Next base: position 125,024 of record JAVJIF010009329.1, on the reverse strand, counting down.
CACACTTGAGCCATATCATTCTATCCTATCTATAGGATCTTTATTTTGTGGAAAAATTAGTTTGTGGTTGTGAAAACCACCAAGTTATAATCCCTCCTACTTTGTGTTATCCCTCTTGTGTAGAGGTTGATTTTGGAGTGGTGGTTGGCTCCCTCTAGTGAGAGGTGGAGTTTGTGTTGGAATCCCTCAAGTGTGAGGTGATTGATTTGTATTAGCTAAGTGCCTACCCCTCTTGTGTGAGGTGGTGTTTTCTGTGGCTTTGTGCCTAGCCTCTGTGAGAGGTTGTATTCGGTTGAGAGAGGAGTTATGTACTCTCGGTTGTATTGCCCCAAATCCTCAGTGGAGGTTCCCTGTGTGGGAGTCCTTTGTGGATAGAGTTAGTGGAAATCCTTCTGTGTGAAGGCGGGGATGTAGAGCTGGGTGCTCGAACCTCGAAACAAATCTTGGTGTTTGCGTTTGATCCATTGACTCTAACTCTCTCTCTCTCTTATATTGTGCCTTGCATCATTTCATATTGCTCATTCATATTATATGCTTGGCTTGTTTGTGTGTGCCTCACTTGTGCTTAACCACGAGAGCTTCATATAGCGCCTCAACTCTTATTCAGAGGAATCAAGAGGAGTTAGTCCAGAGCCCTTCACTGAAAATTCAGCTACACTCGTTGGTTGCATCAAGTATTGTTGCAATTAAGTTTTAATTTCACATTTAGTTCATTAGATTAGCCGTACATCTATTCACCCCCCTCTAGGCGTACTTTCAGTTCTAGGCGAGTACCTTAACTTGTTGTGCGAGTACTTGATATTTGTATATGTGAGTACCTGTTTTTGGAGCATGTGCGTACTTGTTACTGGTTTATGTGATTGTCGTAAATTATGGGCAAATGTTGTAATTGAGTAGCAACATTGTATTTGTGTGGGTAAGTGCTTGTACTGGTGTAGGTGATGTTTGTATTTGTGTTGGCGTGTGTTTGTATGTGTGTGGGTGAATGATTGTAATTGTATAGCGATGCTCGTATTTAAGTGGGTTGATGCTTGTAATAGTGCAGGCAATACTTTTGTATGTGCATACTGCTTTGTAACACTGGATTACTGTGGGATTGGTCGACCCTTCATGGTCGTTAGCCCTAAGACTTCACTATAGTCCCTGGGCTTAGCCTTCGGGCTTCTCATCATCCTTCGGGCTTAACCTTTAGGTTTTACTAGCTCTATCGAGTAGGCGAGCTTAGCGCTCAGCGCTTTATAACTAAACTCGCCTGAGCGTAACTTCATCACGTGCGTTATCAAGGCGTTCATATGCCTGCTTCACTGTGTGTGTCTAGCTTCGCCGCGAGCCTGGCTTTGCCATGTGTGTTAGCTAAACGTTCATACACTTGCTTTATCGTGAGCGTCTAGCTTTGCCGTGAGCAATCTTTAGGCTGTAAATTCTTTATTTGACCGTAAAGAAAGTTACAATGGATCAATTATTTGATTACAAGAGAGGGGAGATATTCAAGCTCAAATTTTTCCTTTGTTTAATGCCGGATAATTGATCCATTGTAACTTTCTTTACGATTAAATAAAGAATTTACAGCCCAAACAAGAGATGACGACTCCGCTGGGGACTACTTTCTCTATGATGAGTAAGTCGTGGCGCAAGGTGACGTTACCTACATGGGAAAAATAGTTGAATCACTTGTCGTGGAGTTCGACCAGGCAAAGTATGAAGAGTTTCTCTCTTCTGGGTCTAAGAGCCCTAGGGCACGGCAGTACCGCAAGATCTCCTCGGGGACCGGCTCTCAAGTCCCTTTTGAGGTTTCTTCAGATGCAACTGGCGCGAGGGGTACCATGGCTAACCGTATCACACGTAAGGCCCGCGTCAATTCTCCCACGAGACCTGCAAGGTCAGTATGGTTGACATTCAGCCTGCTCATGCCTGTCCTCTTCCTCAGCTCCAGGTTACCGAGAGTTCCCAACAACCCACACGGCGTAACCGGAACGCTGAACGTCGACAGAAGCTGGAACAACTATCTATCCAGAAGCTGGAACAACTATCTGTCCAACAGATATAGAACGCGAGGCTCAAGCCCGCGTCTCTTCTGAGTTACGTCAGACGCGCGAAGTCCGCGTATGGAAACCAAAACGCAAAGCCCAATAGGCTTGCGTTTCTGAGACTTCACTTTCCAAACGCGACGTTCAGCAGCGCGAGGTTCGTGCCTCTCCTCAACACGAGACCCACGTCTCTACAACCAAACGCGAGACTCAGAGGGTCCGCATTTCTCAAGTGTTGCTAGCCAGATGCGACAATTTGCAATGCGAGATTCGCATCTCTTCTCAATAGAGGTGTGAGACCCACGTTTCAAAGCCAAAACGCGAGAGCTGTGCCTGTTCTACACAACGTGAGCTCCGCATTTCTGAACCCTGCTTCTCAAATTCACGACGCAAGGGTGGCTCTCAGAAGCTGAAAAGCCCTCGAAAACCTGAGGCTAATCTCTTCGGTCCTCCTCTGACAGATCTAAGAGATTACTTGACAAAAAAGGAGTGTTAATCAGATCACTCCATTTTGTTGCTGTGAAAGGCTCATCACAGCAATGCTCTCTGAATGTCGCTGCAGCCCCCATATAAGCAAGTAGTCAGTAGTCAGTCGAGTAACCTCAAACTACCAATCAGTCAAAAGGCGTCGTTCTCACAGAAGGGGAACTATCTCTGACGTAGAGTACCCTGAAGCCACTACAAACATGCAAGCAAAAGTAGGGGAAAACAACCGGCAGTCAGCTCCGACGAGTCTGATATGGAACTAGAAGGAGTGTACCGGCATACTTGAACTCGAACTGGTGCAGTGCCCTAGCCCAGGCATTGATGTAAGGGAATCACACTCTGCCATCGCAGAATCACATGCGTCAAACTCTTCTATAAAGAAGGAAGCCTTTGCATACATGACAAACACTCCTGAAGAGACGACCAGGCGCTTAAAACAGCAAGCCCAGGTCCAGAGGGAACAATTCGATAAGATTTGCGCCCAACAAGAATCTATCGATACCCTCAAACAGATGCTTGCATAATTGCTTGAAGACAAGAGGAAGTCAACTGATAAAGCTTCTTCTAAGAAGTTGAAAGGCAAACGGAAAGAAGGGGAAAGCTCATTTTCTGTACATATCGAGGAGAAGGGGCAATCCAATTCCGAGTAGACTAAATCCTCATCTAAAGAGGAAGGCAACCCAGAGAATGGGGGTACTCATTCTAAAAGAATGAATCAATTGGAGCAGCGTCTGGAAGCCCTTACCAACTGGAAAGGCCTCCAAGAAGCAGGAGTGGTCCGGCCATATCCAGCTGAGTGGGACCTTGTTCCGTACCCTTCTAAGTTCAAAGCTCCGACCCTACAGGCTTTCGACGGCAAAGGGTCACCGAACCAACACATCTACTACTTCAAGTCTCAAATGGGAAATGTAGTAGATAATGATGCCATCTTGGCGTGTTTGTTCATCGACACTCTAAAAGGGCTTGCCTTTGAATGGTTCATGAAACTCCCAGAAGGCTCCATAAAAAATTGGAGTGATTTAGAGAAGCTCTTCCTAACACGGTTCTTCGAAGATGACTCAGAGGTTACCATGCCCACTCTCCTGTCATTGAAGCAGCGAAAGGGAGAGTCGGTAAAAGCATTCATGGAGAGATTTAGAATATGGCGCTCCAATGTCCTAGCGGTATGACCCAGGCCACCCTGGTGGAAACATGCCGTAACAATTTGCAAACTTCGCTCCTAACTCAGATAGGGGTTGCTGAAAGCCGCACCTGAAAGCAGTTGGTCCAGCAAGGTGAACAAGCTGAAGAGATTGTCGTCAGGGTTAGGGCAGAAGAAAACAAACTCAGACCCGAAAAGTCGACAAGGCGCGCGCCAAAAATATCTTTTCAATCAAAAAGAAAGGATACATTGGCGACAAAGACAAAATCCCCCGTGAAATCTCAGCCAGCCAGAGGGGGAGGTTCTTCAAGTCAGCCACACGCCAACAAGCAGTACTCCTTCAAAGACGAGCACGTCGATTCATTGTTCAAGTTACTCAATAAGAGCAACAAATTAAAGCTTCCTGAAGCTAGACGTCTCGAGGAGGTCGGCAAGACCAACAATCCCAACTACTACTTGTATCATAGAATGTTAGAGCACCCCACCAAGAACTGTTATATCTTTAAAGATATTCTTCAAGCTCTGATTGATGCGAAAGTACTCAAGCTCCATCTAGAACAGAAGAAAGTGACGGCTAACATGACGTCATTTCTTCAGTTTGGAAACCAGCCTCTAACACCGGCCGGAGTAGTTCCCATCCCGAATGGGGAACTAAAGATGATCAATACAGACCCACATCACCAACAAGAGAAGGGTCTTGTACCTATCCCACACCTCAGGGAGAAATTATGTGGGTTCATCCCGACCTTGTGGAAAGCCAACAGTGGACTACTGTTACCAACAGAAAGTCCAAAGGCAAAGCAAAAGCTTCATCCTGAATATGGTATGCGCTTTTTTCCGGGAAGTAGAAACCGATGTTACCTCACTAATCTATTCGAAGGAAAAAATAATCGTCCTTGCCGCAGAGCTCAATAAACCGCTCGTGGCCGAAACTCGTTCGGGTCAGTCATATTTAAAGAAGTATGGTGAAATGGTGGCAAGCCCTCCTAACCTACTGCAGAGCCAACCAAGCCCTCTGCGAAGCAACCTGTGGAGAAGCAGAAAGAGCTTCGATTTTTCAAGGCTCTCCCAAAAAACAACGCAGAAGGATCTCCAATACCTTACTGCTTTGATGTCCTGGCCCAACTGGCCAATATCCCGGCCAGGATCACCCTTTACGAGCTCCTGAGACTATCAAAGTCAACAAGAGAAGCTCTGAGGGAAGCCCTAACTGATGCTGAGGTTTTCATGACCCAGATTCCAGCTGGACCACAGGAGAAAGATAACTGCCTCCATGCCTCTCAAAATGCCCCCTGCATCACCTTCACGTCAAATGACATGCAGGTCAAGGGGAAACATGATCGGTCCCTGTACTTCACAGGGTACATTGGATCATCTGAAGTGAGCCGCATTCAGATAGATCCAGGATCCGCGTTGAGCATCATGCCTTGCCAGGTCATGCAGCACTTAGGGATCCCCACCCACCGATTGAGCGCCACCCAAACTACCATCTATGATTTCAACGCCAATGGTACGCGCCCAATGGGGAAGATCAAGCTCAAATGCCAGATTAGGGATCAAAGATCTGAAGTGACGTGCTATGTTATCGACGCCGACACTTCATACAATTTGCTGCTCGGACGACTGTGGATTCATCGTAATTCCATCGTCCCCTCCACTCTCCATCAAGTCATGGAGTACATCGACGGAAGTAAGAAAGTCCAAATGTTGATTTCCGAAAGGCATCCGTTCAAGGGGGTAGAGAACTATTTCACAGACTCCCTCCTATACCAGGATTCTCAGAAAATGAACGAGAATCTACAGCTAGAGAAACCAGACTCTGGTAATGAAGCTGACTCTGAACCAGAGGCGGAAGAAGAATGCCTTTGGGAATTAAATCACTTGTAACGAGCATTAATAAGCTCGATGTTAATAACACCGCCGATGATGTAGGCGAGTGGTATATTAATGAAGAGTTGAATTTGGCTTTTTTCCTGTGTTTGCTTCTGATTCAGTGCTGTCAGACACTAGTACCGATGTGGATAATGACTCCTGGTCAGCAATAGATGCTCTGACATCATTGCATGTATCAGTGAAGTCATCCCTTACGATGTACCAAGATGTTAGTGATGCGCAAGAATTAGTATTCATGGTCTCAAAAAATTAATTCTTTTTGGAAGAATCAAGTCCGAATGGATGCCTCGTGAAGACTCAGAAAGTGAGAACGAATCCCTTCAATTCTCTCATTATGAGCCAAATGTACTCAGAATGATGGAAAATATGGGAGATGATCTAACAAATGGTCCTGGCTTGAACTTCGACAAAGGAAGAAGAACACTACTTCGATCTTTCATTCCGAAAGGGAAGACCCCTGATTATTATCATTGAACTCGCGGGGGTTGGGCTATGTGTCAACTCCGATCTCATCGGCCTCTGAGTCGGAAGAGTCATTATACCATAATCACTCGTCAGGCACATCATCGTGAGAGTCAAATGTTAGTGTCAGCAACATCTTCAGAGAACTTTCAGTAAACATGACTTCAACTAGCCACCTGGAAGATGGAGATGAAGAAATGATCCAGTCGGATACGAATCCTTGGATCAAACACCTAAACACTCTCTGGGATATTCGCTTCGAACAATGCGAACCACCCACAGAAGATAAGGTCACCCAGATTAATCTGGGAGATGAGGCTAATCATAAGCCCATCTTTATAAGCGAAAGCCTATCACCCTCCGAGAAAGAAGATCTAATATCTCTTGTGCAGGAGTATATAAATGTTTTCGCTTGGAATTACGAGGACATACCTGGGCTTGATCTTCGAGTGGCTATGCATCGCCTCAACATTAATTCAAACGTGAAACTAGTCAAACAACAGCAGCGACGGTTTCGTCTAAAAATAATGGAAGCAATCCAGTCAGAAGTCAAAAAGCTTATAGACTCTGGCTTCATCAGGGAGGAACAACACCCCGATTGGGTAGCCAATATCGTCCCCGTTACCAAGAAAAATGGGAAGATTTGGGTTTGTATTGATTTTCGCGATCTAAATGAAGCCTGTCCTAAAGACGAATTCCCTCTCCCAATCACAGATATCATGATTGACAATACGTGTGGGTTTGAACGAATGTCCTTTATGGATGAATTCTCAGGAACAATCAAATCAAAATGTATCCTAATGATAAAAAACATACTTCTATCAGGACACCACTAAGGGTATATTGCTATATTGTCATGCCCTTCAGATTAAAGAACGCGGGGGCAACGTATCAGAGGGCTATAAATGCAATTTTTCACGAGCACATACGCAAAATAGTTGAATGCTACGTCGACGACATTGCAGTGAAAAGTCGCACTAAGGGTGATCACATAGCAGCTCTGAAAACGGTATTTGACATCATATGGGCACATTAGCTGAAAATGAATCCCACAAAATCCTTTCTGGGGGTAACTAGCAGTAAATTCTTAAGATTTGTGGTGACATCCAAAGGAATCCACCTCAATCCAGAGAAAGTCCGCGTTGTCCAGAAAATGCGACCTCCAAGGAATCTTAGAGAGCTTAGGGGGTTGCAAGGGCGATTAGCGTACATCCGGAGGTTTATCTCAAATCTCTCGAGGAGATGCCAACCCTTCACCAAATTAATGAAGAAGGGTGTTTCATTCATTTGGGATGATGCTTGCCAACAAGCGTTCGAGGGAATCAAATGATACCTCACACAACCACCTGTCCTTACAGCTCCGGTTTTAGGAAAACCTTTCCTGATATATGTTCGAGCGATGGATCACTCCTTAGGAGCTTTGCTAGCCCAGAATAATAATCAGGGACACGAACAAGCAATCTACTATGTAAGCAAAATCATGATCGGAGTCGAACATGGTATAACCTGGTCGAAAAGGAATGTTTGGCGTTGGTGTTTACCGTCTAGAAAATGCGACACTACTTGGTGGGCCAAACTACAAATGTCATATCAAAAGTCAACCCTTTAAGGTTGCTCATGACAAAGCCATCGTCGCTAAATAGTTGACTGGAAAAATGGGCCATACTGCTCTCCCAATATGAAGATGCACTTTCTACCACAAAAAGCCGTGAAGGGACAAGCGGTGGCAGATTTCCTAGCTGAACATCCAGATCAGAGAGCGACCGAACTTTATGAGGACCTCCCAGACGAGATCGCTGAAGTTTGTCTGACCCAGACATCTTTTGAAGGACAGGTATGGCAACTCTTCTTCGACGGTGCATCGAGAATAGGTCCATGAGGGAATGTCATAGCAGGAGTAGGGGTATTACTGGTCTCTCCATAGAACTACGTAATTTCTCGAGCATTCTCATTAATCGAGCCATGTTCCAACAATGTAGCAGAATACAATGCTCTCTTGATCGGGATGCAAATCGCCGATAAGATTAGCGTTAAAAATCTCGAAGCATATGGCGACTCTAAGCTCATTGTTAACCAAGTTCGTGGGGAGTACGAAGTCAGACATGAAGATTTAGTACCCTATTATAACGCAACTATTTACATGGCTGAGAGATTCAAAAACTTTTTCATCGATCATGTGCCTTGCCAACAAAATGCGTATGCAGACGCACTGGCATCTCTCGCTGCTTCTTTGGCTCTTCCAGCAGGAGTAGTAGAGAAAATACTTATCTATAGCCATAACTTGTACTGCCCAAGATTCGCTTTTGAAGATCATCAAAAGCCAACAGAGACTATCAAGTCAAAGAAGCTCTAGAGACTTTAATAGGTCCAGAGCTCAGGGATTGGCGATTCCCGTACATCGACTATGCCTTGTTCGACATCCTGCCTGATGATCCCAAAGAGGCGGCTGCCATTAGAAGGAAAGCCCCCAAATTTATTTTAATACGATCACACGAAAACTGTATCGCCGATCGCATGATGGGATCCTCCTCTGCTGCCTGTCACAGAAGGAGGCACAAGAAGTACTCAAAGAAGAGCATGATGGCATGTGTGGAGCTCATCAGCCTAGACCGAATCTTGGGGATCAACTCCATAGACTGGGGTATTACTGGCCCAAGTGGCCCAAGATGATCCCCGACGCCATCACTTATGCTAAATGATGTCACGCCTGTCAGGTCCATGGTGATTTCATCCATCAAGCACAGGATATCTTTGCTCTACAACTCAACCTGGCAATTTGAGATGTGGGGAATATACGTGGTTTGCCTTATCAACCTACCTTCATCCAAAGGACATCAGTTCATCTTAGCTATAACCACTTACTTCTCTAAATGGGCTAAAGCTATTCCCTTAAGGGAGGTAAAGGCATCTAACGTGATCAAATTTGTTAAACATCACGTCATTTACCGCTTTGGTATGCCACGACGGATCATTCATGACAATGGGTCACAGTTCGTCAGTCAAGCTTTTCAAAGGTTCTGCAATAAGGTCAGAATCCAAAGTGTGTCCTCAAGGCATACTACCCAGCCGCTAACGGCCTTGTAGAAGCTTCAACAAGGCTATTGGAAAACTTTTCAAGAAATTTGTCTCGAAAAGCCAACGCGACTGGGACGACAGGTTAGGTGAATGCTTATGGGCCTATCGCACGACGGTTCGAACCCCGACGAATGCTACACCATTCTCCTTGGTATATGGGTGTGAAGCTGTACTCCCATTGAAAATTCAAATCCCATCTCTACGCGCCTCTTGACGGCAGAGATGACAAATGAGGAGAAGCATCGACTGCGACTCCAAGAGCTAGAGGCTTTGGATGATAAATGCCTGCAAGCTCAACAGCAAATCGAGCTCTATCAAGCTCGAATTACTAGAGCCTTCAACAAAAAAGTCGAGGAGCGGACTTTCAATAAAGGCGACCTCGTCTTAGCCGTCAGAAGACCTATGGTGATGACGCATAAGACCAAGAAAAAATTTCAGCCCAAATGGGAAGGACCATTTGTAGTAGAGTCGGTCTACTCAAACAAAGCATATTGCCTTATAACCTTAAACGGTGATATGCTCATGATGCCAATCAATGACAAATTCTTAAAGAAATACTATCCTTGATAGCATTTTCTCCTGATCAGGTTAATACGACACCTTTGATCAAAACTCCAGATCCAAGAAAAACTTCTTTCCTTCATTGGATCACATCACGGTATATCAGTGTCAAGCTGATCAAGCGCTGGTTACATCATGATGCATGATGTAAATATTGAGAAAGAAACAAAATGTAAAACTTCAGTTTTAGTTTAGTTACTCTTCTATTGAAATCCGACGCCTCCGACGGCTAAGGATAGAGGAAAATGTTGGCTTTTAAGTCCAACATAAGTCTTCGACAACTCATCATGTTGAGGGGAATAGCATGACTAGCCCAACTCAAATGGTAGTTAGTAAAGGCACACCAAATCTATTGATAGCTGAGGGTTTGCTAAAAATTCTAAGGGACTTGGTCTCATCCTCTCCTCCAAAATCTCCTACCAATTCTCACCCACAGAATGGTAGGGCCACAAAAATACTTGTGTTTATTTCTCCAACAAAATGAGCTGGGACTTATCACGTTAACAATAAACCTCTGACAAGCTAGATTTTTCGATTCCCAATGGATTCTGTCAAGTTAATATTAAATATCTGACAACAAAATTATTAAAAATCCTCGCTATTATGTTAATATTACACCTCAACGGCGAATTTTCCATGCCCCAGGAAATCAATGATTGTCACGTTAATATCACACCTCTGACAATTCATTTCATTTCCACCAAAATCCCCTACCAATTCTCTTTCATAGAGTGGTAGGTCCACAAATGCAATCATTGCTATATTAACACTACACCTCTGACAACGAAAAATTTCAATACTCCCCAGCGAGTACAAACTTCACTTGTCTCTCCTCTACATGGAGTCGCAAGTCTTCAAAATTGCTCCTATCGCAAACCAATTCTTGTCAAGTTAAATTTAAACCTCTGACATTCCAAATTTCACTTGTCAATTCTCATCAATAGAATGACAAGTCCTTAAAATTGCTCCTATCACAAACTAATTCTATCAAGTTAAAATGCACCTCTGACAAATTATTGTTAAGTTTAACACTACACCTCTAACAGTGATTAAGTTGCTGCCAAGTTCAATATTAAACCTCTGACAGTCACTTTTCCTCAGACTTCCATATCGAAGCTGAGATGAGCGATGCTAAGATTAACATCACACCTCTAGCGTCTAGTTCATTGTTAAGTTCAACAATACACTTATGACAATGACTTTCCCTTGAACTTCCCTATAGAAGTCGAGATGACTAATGCCAAGTTCAAAATTACACCTTTAGTATTACCTTCACTGCCAAGTTTAACATTACACCTATGACAGTGATGTTTTCAGTCTTCCCAAATGAAGCTAAAATTCCGTTGAGTCAAGTTAATATCACACCTCTGACCCATATTCCTGTCAAGTTAATATCACATCTCTGACAGTAATCTGAAATTCGTGAAACGGAATTTTTTCCCAAGTTTGACTTGTTAAGTTAACTATAGAATTTCTAGCAAGCCAAGAGTTCCTACTTCTAATTATCTGATTTTCAATGCAGAAAGGAATTTAAGACAATATAAGAAGACAAGAAAAAGTGTCACTTTTATTGATATTCATACATATGAAAGTGATCAAACGCTCTCTTATACAATAAGATTGAGTGTTACAACAAAGGAGTACAAAGAAGTCCCTAACGCCCAGTGAAAGATTGCACTCACTCCTTAAAACATTTACACCACTTTAGATCCAAGATGTTTAGGAGAACGCCGAAGAAAGGTTCCTCCCTCCACTGGATCATATCACAGTTGATCAGTGTTGAGACGAACGGATACTGGTCACATCATGATGCATGATGTAAACATTGAAGAAGCTCATCGCTAACCGAGAACAATGGTGTTTCTCGAGGTCAAAATATAGAAGAGCATTCTGATTCCACCCGACCAACTGGCGTGGGCCGTAATCCTTCGCTTAATGAGCATCTTTACCACCAGAAAGTCATCTAACGAGCATGGGCTTTTCGTCTCACTCCTTGGAGTAAGATTAGTGAAGGGAGGATCCGAGACCTTACTGGTGATCTCCTATTTCCCGTGACCTGCAAGGGCACCATACCCACCACCATACCCACTGTGACCATGACAAACCCAGGGTATTGCTGGTGCATCATGTCCAATAAGACCTTGAAGGATATCAATAACTGTGCGAAGCCTCCTTGCCCGTGAACATGAGCTTTGACTCCCTGAGTGCTCGCCAATCAAACAAGCTGGCCGGTCGAAATATTTTCCCATGAGCCCAGCGAAAGTGCAGAAGACTGACTGAGGCTGCCAAAACCTGCAAGAAGCAAAAAATCAAAAGGTTAAAATTCCATGAAGACAAGAACAGAAAATCTGAGGTGCAAATGCGAGACTGAAGTCATGAACTCCAGACGCGGAGTTAACTAGTATGAATCCGAACGCGGTCTGATTTTAGACCTGCGTCTGAGATATAAGACGCGAGGTAACCCAAACGCAGAATTCACCACACTCGCGTTTGAGATGCAGGGGTTGCCACATCCAAGTCCAGAGGTCTCAAAAGAGCTAGAATTCTCTAAGTAAGAACCTCAAACGCGAGCTTAATGTACAAAGCTCACGGTTCGAGATCCAAGTACAGAGTTCATCACACTCGCTCAAAGGACTTATGACCTAGAGTTTAAAGTCAGTCAGCTCGCGCTTCATCAAGAAGTCTAAAAGACACGACTACCGAACATGGGCGCATCAATCAGATTTCAAGAGAAGATCAAGAGACCGAATTTCTTCAATGGATAAGAAAATAGAAACTCAGTGGGACTGAGTATTTCATGGCGACAAATAGTTCCTACCCGATGAAGAATTCTCTAGAAGTTGGACTTCATTCATCAAGGCGTGGCTGTAAAAGCACTTATAATGATGCTTTTTGATCTTGAAATCACTTGACAGTGATAATCTTCAGAGAAGATTAAAGGAAAGCATGGAAGCTTTGAGTTCTTACTGTTCATTGGAACACATCCCCTTGAAGGGAAGATAGACAAATCTAGACGAAGACCTTCAGAGCGCATGCTCTCAAAAGGAAACAGTCTAAATAATGGACTGTTAAGGGGGTGAGGCCTATTTATAGGCAAGCCATTAGGCTTGTAATTAATGGCATAAAAATCAAAGCCATCGGCTTTAAATACCTGCACGAGCATCAAGTCCAATAAGGAGCTGACACGTGGCGGGAAACATCAAATGACACAAGTCCCCAAATGTCAATGCTGACTTGGCATTAAAAGATCCAACAAGATCTTTAAGACGGATTGCATGTGACGCTTTGGAGGCTGTGTCTTGGAGTTCGCATCTATTCACAAGAAATGAAGTCCGCGTCTGAACCTCCCACACTTAGAAAAATTCTGAGTATTGAGTTCAAAACGCAAGGCTCAACGAGGCCCGCGTTCAACATGCAGATACGGACTCAAGCTGATGAAGCGAAGACGCGAAGGTCGTGAAATTCGCGTCTTGCTTACTATTGCTAGAGCCGCGTCTGAAAATCAAACACAGGCATGAGCCTCGCGTTGACGGTTCACATTCAAAAGAGACTTAAGAGTTAAGAGAACTATTTAAGCCTCTTCATTGGCAGAAACCAGTTCAGATGCTGTTTTATTACCTAAAATGGGGGCCTCTTGCGTGGGAGGACTACTCATTTGAGCCACAGAAGCAGCAGCGCTCGAGGACGAGGCAGCATGTTTATCTTTGGTGCCATTGCAACCGTGAAATTAGTGTCACAGATGAAGGAAAGCGGAGAAAGGTCTAAGCTTTTCTTAACCCTTAATACGAAGCTCAGCGAAGAAGAAGAAGAGTCTAATGATGACTCTTGAAAGGCTGTTGTCTTTTGTAGGCACAATGATCCGCAGAGATACGCGGCGCGTGTCTCGAGGCCTAATTCTCGCCCGACACGTGGCATGCGTCTTAAATGGACGGGAATTTCGCGTGTTAAAGGAAAGATGTCCCCTCAACTCTGCCAGACACGTGGCAACGTGCCCAGAACATGGGACTCATGTTTAACAAAGTCGCGTCCGTCCAAAGGTCGCGTCTTTTTAGCAAGGCCAAAGTTGTGTCTAGTCAACAGAGCTGAACTGCGCTTTACTTCAAAGCTGCCTCCCTTCAGAGGCCGCGTTTCTTTAGCAAATTAATAGATGTGTCCCCACTTCGAATGAGGACTGCGTCTCTGAAATGACATAACCTCTGCGTCTACAAGACTTACATTCAGTCTTCACTTCTGCAATCAGTTCAACGGTACACTGGCACAAGTAGACGATTGTTTACCCCTGGTTCAATAGTACACCAACAACCAGCTCAGAGTACTGAGGAGGTCTGGACTGCGTATCTAAACACTCACGACGATCACCTCTGGCGTCTTCAAAGGGTTTTATAGTACACTCACGAAGACTATACAGACAAGATCAAGCTCAGAGTATCTCAAATGATTGTCAGTTCAATCATGAGAAGTATGAACTCAATCAGAGTCTAAAGTATTTCAAAATCCGTCCCAGTCAACCGCAGAATATCGAAAACTTTGGAGGGGATTCTGTAGACTATCCAAAAATCACTGAGGACAAGTCATCAAAAAACAGAGTCTACACTCCAGACACGAGTCTAATTATAGCCACTCGTATAATGCCAAGGTGCAGAGCATGGAACCCGCGCCTCAACATCAGTACAATACCAAGACGTGAGGGTTAAAACCCGCGTCCCAGTTGCTCTGTAATAACCAAGACGCGACTCGAAGCCTGCATCTTTACACTAGTACAGTATCAAGATGCGAGGGTTGAAATCCGCGTCTCAACATCGCTGTAGTCCCAAGTCGCAGAGCTTGAAGCCTGCGACTAGACATCACTGCAGTCTCAAGACGCAGAGTCTGAAGTCCGCATCTGGTAAAGTTAGAAACTCGCGTCCAGCAAGGTTTGAAGTCAGCATCCAAAACGCGAGGTTCGAAGCCCGTGTTCTGACTAAAGAGAAGCTCTGCGTCTCGGTTATAACTGCACTCATTACTTGGTCAATTACTACCCACGTAATGAGAGAGTTAACCCCATTATAGAGTGTTTTTAGGGGACCGTTTTACCCCTTGAAACCCCTATAAATTGCTCAGTTCGCTATTGAAGAGGGGTCAAGAATTTTTCATCAGAAGAACTTTAGTTGTAAGCCTTAGAAGGACCAGAATTTCCAACTGAGAAATACAAAGGAGAAAAACTCTTCTAAACAACTTGCTGAGCTCAAGTTGGTTCTTGCCTAAGGTCTCTTTAAGATTTTTGTTGGACAGAAGTTGTGTTACTTCATCCACCATTCAAAGAGAAGATTCCCAAGAGGTCGTGATGTTCACCCGGTCAACGGAAAATAAGATTCACTTTCCATCGCTACATCAAGAACCCGACATTAAACAAAGGGGATTTGAGCTTGAATATCTCCCCTCTCTTGTAATTGGATAATTGATCTGTTGTAACTTTCTTTACGGTCAAATAAAGAATTTACAGCCCAAACAAGAGCATTAGCAGAGCATTCATGCATTTACGTCACTGCGAGTGTTAGCCTTGCCGAGAGCGTTAGCATCTAGAGGTGCACACTAGCGCCGTCAGGGATAAAGCTCCGCCGTGGGTCGAGCGTTATGCTGACACGACTTAGCTTCGCTCTAGCTTAATTAGCCCCGTCTGGATATTTCAGTATAATTAATTATTATTATTATGATCATTGTGAAGAGTTTGAAATATTTCTTTATTCTATATTCTTATTCTAGGTTGGATAACATACTCTGGCATGATGTTGTAATTCTATATTTACTTGTACTGTTGTATTATTGTACTCCTCCTGATACCAGGACACCTGACCTGTTACCTTCGTCACATCACATTACACTCCTGTAACCAAGACACGGTAGAACAGTGTGTGGAGCTATAGTATCACATTACACATGTGGTGGGATACCTCTGGGGTCCCCACATCGTGTCCACAGTGCACATGTTATAGACACTATTATTGACCGGAGTCATTGTTTCTATTACCCATTAAGCATACGGTGTATGGAGCTAAAGTACCAAACAAAGCTATAGTACCAGACCACATACGTGGTGGGGGGGGGGGGTACCTTTGGGGTCTGTGGGGATACCTCTGGGGTCCCACATTGCCTCCTTGGTACACTAGCCACTCCAATCTAGTACATGACTTGAAACCTGGAACACAACGCATTTAGTAACCCACAATGATAATATCAGGAATGTGTGTTATTTGGTCACTTCCTTGTTTGTATATTGGTATCCGTTGTCAAAGTCTGGATGAGTTCTGCTGTAAGTACGGACTCTAGTATAGACTGCCAGTGATATGGAACACTGAAAATAAATGATTAAAATAATAAACGATACTGATTATTATTATTGTTGTATAATTAAAGTACCATGCTCGCCACTTGCGTGATACTATTTTTGTGCTACCATAATTAATTCCTGATATTCTTGTTTATTGGATTGTTCTTGCATGACTCAGTCACGACACATTATTCTGTACACAATGATAATATCAGGAATGTGTGTTATTTGATCACTCTCTCGTTCGAATAATAATATTGGGTATTATGTTTGGATGAGTTCTGCTGGAGTAGAGACTTCATTGTTTATAGCCAGTGGTATGGGACACTGGAAAGGAATGACTAATATAATAGGCGATACTAATTATTATTGTGTAATTGATCGAGCCAAACCTACACAGAAAAATACAAAGTTTAAGAACAGTGCTAGGTCCTCGATGCCACCGTGTAGCCTAGGGCTAACGGGTCATGATCCACAAGAAAGGAATGCGATGAAAGCAATTAAGAAAGTTTCTTCTTTTAATTTACCAAAAACAAGTTAATACTTTTCTTCTCAGTTTTATAAAAAGAAAATAGAAATGTTAAGTTTAATAAAGAAGAATGTGGTAGAAGAAGAGTTATGTTGTTGCTTTAATTATAAAAGAAAAGAAAAAGAGATTAAAGAAAAGAGAAGTGTGACTCCAAACTAATGAATGAAAAGAAATACAAAAAGAGTACTTACCTCTATCGTTGAATCATAATAAGGAGTTACCTCAACGTGAAGTAAAGTAAAGCAAATAGAAGAATAACTTGAACGCGGTGCTTGGCTAGATCGAGTACGATGAAGAAAAGTAGAAAACTCTATTGATGTCACTTCAATACAATTCTCTCTTGAAGAAGGATTACATTAGTGTCACTCTAATTACAATTCTTCTTCTTCTTCTTCTCTCATGTAACTCTCTCTAACTTAAAATAAAAAAATTACATTGAAAAAGAAAAGAAAAACTTAAAGTAAACTAAACTAAAGCTCTCTATTGGAGTTCATCCCTGCCTTCTGAAGATACAAGTATTTAAAGGAAGAAGGGGATAAGGGATAGAGTAAAGAGATAAGGGGAGCTTCCCCAGATTCAAAAAGCCAGCAGCGAAAATGCGGCTTTTGTCGCATTTTCACGATAAGGGCCAGGATCTGGAAGTTTGTAGTCCACTGATCATCTTCTATCCTTTTATCCTTTTAGAATTTCAAATTCTGCTCTAGATTTGATGATGTATCCTTTTATACTCAGTGAAATCGATAAGGTCTTCTTCTAATTCATTTTCCTTTGATTTTGATTATATTATATCATCTGATATACTCGGACTTCAGATAAGATTATTTCTAGAACCTTTGGATTTGAATCGATCCTCGTTGATTTGAACTTTTGGATTTAATTGGATAGGATTTGTGCTTATCTTCTCTTTATCATATCATATATGAATTTAGACATTAAGACAAGTGAGTTATAGGAATTATTACAGAATAAATGTAGGAATGCAGTAACAATTATACAATATATGTGTCCAAACAATAATTATAATACATTGTTCGTCTCTTGCAAGATATTTGAAATCACACCTAGAGGGGAGGTGAATAGGTGTAATGCTAATCAATGCACAAATTAAAAATGAGATGATGCAACAATCACTTAAAGCAAGATTAGAAGCTGTATACCACGTGAAGGGCTCTGAACTTCTTCCTCATGATTCTTCTAAATAAGAGTTTAAGGTGCGCAATGCAGTCTTGTTGTAAGAGTATAGATCGACAATATAAGAATGAATGAATAGAAAGTAAAAGACATAAGTAAACCAATCACAAACACAGAGATTTGTTTCGAGGTTCGAGCACCTAGCTCTACGTCCCCGCCTTCACCCAGAAGGATTTTCGATCCACTAGAATTTCCACAAAGGATTACAATCACTAGGGAGTACCCAACTCCTCAATCATACTCCTCTAGTCCAGAGGTAGCGTAGCCACAAGTACAATAATCACTTAGTAATCAAAAGACCACAAACTCTCTTTTGAAAAATTTTTCTTTACAAAATCCTAGAGAATAATATGTAGGATTGAAGCTCAAGGTTTGTAAGTGAAAATAAAACAAAATAGAAGAAAGATTTGATTCAAAAACTTCAGAAATAAAACAGAGATTAGAGCACAAAAAACTGAGAGTAAACACTTCTTTCAAGAATACTTAAACTTTGAAAACTTTGTAATAGTTATTGTATTTCACCTCAACCCCAACCACCCCTATATATAGGATTTAGGTAGGGATTAAAGGGTAACATCTATTTAGACTAAGCAGCTATAATTTGACCAAAATCCAGCCTAATCCACGTTTTTAAGATAAAAATCACGTTTTAAAATAGGTTTAAAAAACTAGCCGTTTGGTTAGAAATGCAGAGCACGGTCGACCGGCCCAAACTGAGAGTTTGGGTCTGTCAGTCGGTCAACCACTCGGTCGACCGTAATGGGGTTCGGTCAACCGGGGAACGTGCATACGTGCACACCCTATAGGTCAGGACTGCGGTCGACTGTGCGGTCTGATTGGTAGTGAAAAGTGCATTTTTATCATAACATTTACCATCACATTTCATATTTATTCATTTAATTCTGCACATTTATTAATATTTTGTGATTTATTGTGTGCAGGCCTCGAAATAATAAAAAGAAAGAATTAAAGCTTAAAAAGAGCCCAAAAGCCCACATTTGAAGCCCAAGTGCAAAAGTGCAAATATCAATTGTCAAAGTGCAAACACACAAGGGCTAAAGTTGCAATTATCAAAGAAGAGGGAAGGATAGACTTCTATCCAACCCTAAACACTTGCAGATGAGGATAAAAGCCAAAGAAGAGAGTGCAAAGATAAGGAAATTCGTGGATAAAGATATTGGGAGATTTGAGATCTAGATAACTTGATCTCTAAGTTATCTCGAAATCCTAAGATAAAGAGCCAGGATCAAGCTTCCAGAAGAAAACGACCAAATGGACGGACCAGGAGAAGCCACGCGCCAAAGCGCGTGGCCAGCAGCCACTGTAGTGCCGCAGAAACGCGGCCCAAGCCGCGTTTCTGCGACAATTTGGTCTTATCTGACTACCAGATTTCGTGGAGGTGTTGTACTGGGACTCTGACTCCTTCTGCACCTATAAATACCCCTGCAGTGCAACGTACAGAGCGTCCAGCGCAGTACAGGGCCAAAATTAGGGTTTCTTCTAGGTTTTCTTCTTTTGTAATTAGGGTTTTCTTTTTATTTTCAAGAGAGAGAGAGGCTTATGTTGAGCGTGACACCGATGTACCTTCCTCTTCTCTGCCATTGTACTAATTAATAAAGGTAATCGTTTCTTTTGTTTATTATTCTTATGTTTTACTTTTCTTTTTGTTTTCTCGTCTTTTTCTCTTTGATCTATGTTGGTTTATATGAGCATGCAAGAGATTTCTGAAGCACGAGTATAACGAGTCTTAGCGAGAGCCAACGATATTCATGGAGATGTTCTCCTCCTCAAGGTACGTATCAATTCATGCTTGCCAATGCTTGATGATCTAATGCGAACAGGGGACTGAGATCAATCCTATGGTTTATGCGTTCATGCCTCCAAAGCAAGGTAGAAAGTGTTAAGATTTCATGTTATTCTTCAACCAAGGTTAGTATTTCTTTTATTTTATTTTATTTTATTTTCTTTTCTTTTCTTTTTGTAGATTAAATCACAACTCTTCTCCAAATTCTTTCTTTGCCGACTCATTGTAAAATACCACCTTCTTCTTATCTTAACTTAAAAATAAATAATTTTTAGAGTAAAACTTACAAACGCTTCCATCGCTAGTCCCTCCCTGAGGATCACGACCCGCATAGCCTTGCTCAGTGGATTCGAATTAAGCACTTGCACACCTTTAATTCTTAATCTAATATTTCATATTTTGTGTGCAGGTAAAAGTTCAATCAAAATTTTGGCACCGTTGCCGGGGAGGGACGGTAAGTTTTTCTCTAAAATAAAAAAAATTATTAACTAATTCTTTTATTCTTTTCTGTTTGCAGGTTTGGAGAACAGAAAAACAGCAGCAGAAGTGGACATATAGCAACTATGTGCCTCTGCCCTCGAAGGCAGAGTAGCAGAGCCTGTTACTTTGCCGCGCAAACGCGGCAATAGCCGCGGTTCCGCGGCAGTAGCAGTAAACTACTGATCAATTTTTCTGCAGGTTGCTGAAAATTGTAATATCTGCTTTCTGCTCTGTTAAAATTTGTTCTATGATAACCCTGCTTACTGCTAATTAATTCAACAGTAAAATATTTGTTGTTAATGATAAAAATTGATTAGATGTTTGCATATTAGGCACGTGTCTTTTCAATTACTTTATTTTACTGTTGAAGAGTGCTGGAACAAGGTACGTTCGCATTGCATGTAGAATAGGACTCATCTCTTGGTTGATTTTCATGCTCTGAGTGAATCTTTTTTACATATCTTGTACACTTGCACAAAAATATCTTAAGGGCATAACCCATTAACAAGATAAGGTGGGGATTTCATCACCCTTCCTTAGCCCAAAAATCATATCCAAGCACTCACTAACCCAAGCCTAACTTAAAATTAGTAGACGTTGGCCCTAGGGACATCTCAGACTCAATTAGGAGATTATCCTAAGGGGGAACAATGCTGGAAGTTGACTCCTGCCAAATCAGTGTCTAGGAAGGGGATTGAGGGCCGAAAGCCCAAAGATTGGTGGTTATTTAATTAAGGAACGTCTTTGACGAAAAACCTCCCACCACTCTTGCCCTGACCTGGCTGATTAACTTGTAGTCAAAGTCTGCACCCTACCTCCCGTGGACAGTCTAACCAGTTAGGAGTCGTTTAGGTCATAGGTCTACCCTAACTTAGGTTAGAAATTTTTCTTTTTTGTTTGTTTATTTGTTTTCTTTTTCTTTTGTTTGTGTTTGTGTGATATGGCCTATAACAACAATTTTTTCAACTTTAATGAGAATCCATATTACACACCAACCTCTTATTCGGATATTACCAACCCGGCATATCATAACTTTGACCAACCTAGTGTGCCAGATTGGTCTTATCCGAATCATTACATGCCCCAGTCCCAATACTATGAACAAGATTGGAATAATCATCACTACTCTTCACAGAGTCAATGGGGATTCAATACCCCTGAGCCATATGGTCAACCACCTGTTCAACCATTATCTTCATATACGTCTCTTCCCACATCACCAAGGTTTCAGTCCACCATTGATCTATTCGATGGGTTAGAAGAAAAAGTGGATCGGTTGCAAGATATAATGAATGATCAAATTTCTAGACTTTCCAACATTCTTGAGCAAGTTGATAGTCATTCTGTCTAGAAGACCTTGATCAAAATTCAATTTCATCACATCAATATGAACTTGCTCAACCCCAATCCTTGGACAAATTGGCTAGTTTTAATTTCAATGAGATTGAATTAGATTGTGAATGTGAACCCGATCCTCAACTTTGCGATTCAGTTTCCATCTTCGAATCTATGTTGACTCCGGTATCCTTACCCAATTTGGACCAATTTTCTGAGCCAACATTTATTCCCGTACCCATAGATCATGAAATTGAATCACCCATTTTTGATGATCATCATATTGAACTTGACCAATTTCATACTTTTGAAAGTCCCATTGACAAATTGGCAAGTTCTCATTTTTATGATATTGAACCAAATGAGATATGTGACTTTGATTCTCAAATCTGTGATCAAGTTCAAATTCCCGAATCAATATTGACTCCAGTTTTGTTACCCGACTTAGGTAATCTTTTAGAGTTAGATTTGATTCCCACACCTATCATTCCTGAACTTGAATCACCAATATTAAGTCACATTCCATTGTGGGAAGATGATTGTGGACTTGAGTTTCAATTTCTTGACTCGGACACACTTTTTGAAACAAGCTCGACTCCTGAACCCTTACTTGATTTAAGTTTCTTTCCTGAGTCGGTATTCGTTCCTGAACCTATCATTCTTGAGTCCAAGTCAACCATTCTACCAGGTCACATTCTTTTGTTGGACATAGGTATAGACCATGCCTCTGTGATGATTTTTCAGGACTGGTCATGTAAAGGGAGTAAATTTCACGAGAGGATCTTCCATGATCCTATTCATTCTGGGGACTGTAAATATGTAAATAAAAAAGAGGTCAATAAAGGTAGGTCCCGTGAACTTCCACATTATCTTGATTGGGCCGCATTTCGTGGACCAATTAGACCACCACCGGAACCACCACCTTGAGGTAACTTCTGCCTTCCCTTGTTCTTTTTCATGCATATATGCATTCATTCATACATTGAGGACAATGCATGAGATAAGTGTGGGGGTAGGCCTTACTAACATACTAACATAGTTAGAAACTAACAAAAATTTGCTAATAAAAAAAAAAAATCTAAAAAAAAATTATAAAAAGGACAATATTTTGACTTATCTTTTGAAAGAAATCTAAGTTAGTCTTAAGAATTAGGAAAATCATGATTAGGATTTCTAAAAACTTGGTCAAAATAAATAAATTGTTTAATTTTTAGGTATAGGAGGAGAAATTGAATAATTAATTAGTCTTGATTTTTACCTTAATGAAATTTGCATACCTAATGCATATCTAGGATTCTAAGACGAAGACCTTTGTGCCTCATATATATATATATATATATAAAAGAAAATCACTAATTAAGCTGGATACATGTGCCTCAAGAAGCATAAGTATTCATGCCTAAAGGTGAGTAAATAAAATAAAGTCCTTAGTTTTGGGGCCTAGTTCACTCGAATTTGAGTCCGCGGGGTGTTTTCTCACCTGGTGCCCTAAAGCCAACCGGTTTGGGAGTCATCGACTTTAAGTTCGTTACATGGGTGGATTAGAAAGCGTAAGGAAATTAAGGAAAAATTACTTATATATGTACTAACACATCTAATAATCAATTAGTTACGTATGAGGGCCTCAAGAAGCCTTGATACTTAAACGAAAGAAAATTAGATGAGTTATACATATCAAAAAAAAAAAGAGGCATGAGAGTCCAAGTTAAGGAATTCCTAGTATAAATTCATAAGGATGCATATGATTTTTGGTAACGAAAAAGACTATATTAGAAATTCAATTTTAAATCTTACTTAAAATGGAAAACAATTTACTTTATAAAGACTAAGTCTAAGAATGAATAAAAATGATAATCCTAAAACTTATAGACTACTTAGTCTTTTCAAAAGTATTTCAAATATTTCCTTTTTATGGATTTTGTGGGTGCAATCCGCTGAAAACCCTCACGAGACAACACTCGTCCTCTAGGGTAACCTAGGGGTTTAACGGCTTATTGCACATGCTAAGTGCAACCGTGATTCCTACGAAAGTGAGTTAGGTTAGATTAGTTTTTCTTTTTCTTTTTAATTTTTACTCGAGGACGAGCAAAAAGATAAGTGTGGGGGTGTGATTGGTAGTGAAAAGTGCATTTTTATCATTACATTTACCATCACATTTTCATATTTATTCATATAATTCTGCACATTTACTAATATTTTATTATTTATTGTGTGCAGGCCTTGAGTAAATAAAAATAAAAGAATAAAGCCTTAAAAGAAGCCCAAAAGCCCATGTCCAAGCCCAAGTGAAAAATTGCAATTATCAAATGTCAAAGTTGCAATTACCAATTGCAAGAATTGCAAATATTAAAAGAAGAGTAAAGGGATGGACTTCTACTAAATCCTAAATGCTTGCAGGATGAGGATAAAAAGAGTGCAAGAGATGAAATTCGTTTAAAAGATATGGGAAGATTTGAGATCTAGGGTAACTTGCTTCCCAAGTTATCCCGAAATCTCAAGATGAAGAGTCAGGATACAATTTCCAGAAGGACAAACCCAGATGGACGGACCAGAGGATGCTACGCGAGAAAGCGCGTGGCATTTGGCTACAAAAGTGCCGCGTTTCCGCGGCAAATTTCCCGTTTCCACGGCAATTCAGTCTTATCTGACTACGGGTTTTCGTGGGAGAGTTGTGTTGGGACTCTACTACCTTCTGCACCTATAAATACCCCTGCAGAGCAACCGTAAAGGGCGTCCAGAGCCAGAGGGCCAAATCTAGTGTTTTAGGCTTTCTTCTTTCTTGTAGTTTAGGTTTTCTTTTCTTTTTAATTTTTATGTAAGTGAGGGAGAGGGCTATGTTGAGAGTGACACCGATGTATGCTTCTCTTCTCTTCCATTGTATCAAGTAATAAAGGTAACTTTTCTTTTTATGTCATTGCTTTATTTTCCTTTTTGTTTTCTTCTCTTTTTCTATTTTATCTCTGTTAGTTTATGATGAGCATGCAAGTGATTTCCAAAGCACAAGTATAACGAATCTTGGTGGGTGCCAACGATATTTCATGGTGATGTTCTCCTCCTCAAGGTACGTATCACTTCATACTTGCCCAAGCTTGATGATATAATGCGAACAGGGGACTGAGATCGATCCTATGGTTTATGCGTTCAACACCTCCGAAGCAAGGTAGAACGTGTTAGGTTTTCACGTAATTCATTGACCATACGAAGGTAAGTGTTTATTCTATTTTCTTGTTTTAGATTAAGTCACCAACACCTCTCCTTCAAATTCTTTATTTCCCATCTCATTATAATTATCACTTTTTCATCTTCTTTCTAACTTAACTTTAACTATTCTTTTTGTTAACTTAAAGAAAATAATTTTTAGAGATAACTTACAAACGCTTCTATCGCTAGTCCCTCCCTGAGGATCACGACCCGCATAGCCACTGCTACTGCGGATTCGAATTGAGAACCTTGCACAACTTGTTCTAAATCTAATATTATTTATTTTGTGTGCAGGTAAAAACTCAATCACGGTCGACCGTTCTGCCTTTAACAGAGCCGGTCGACCGCCCGGTCGACTGCAATAGGTCATAAGCAGAAAACAGGTTAGAAATCTGATTTGATGATATGTTATTTTCAAAGGGATTTTTGTAAAGGCTTTGTAAAATACAATAAGTTAAGTATGCATATACTGAAATAAGACTTAAAGTATTTTATTAAGAGTCAAAAATAATCTCTTAAAAACACGTGCAATTTTGTGTGTGTAGGGTATTTGAGCTTCAATACTATATACTATTCTTTAACAAACTAATAACACAATGATCCACAGGTAGGCGTCTCTGAACCGCGTTGCTGAGCGTAGAATGAGCTAAAGTCTCTTATCCTATGAGTGAGTCCTCTTGAGCCATCAATACCTGTATCAACCTGAAATTCATTCTTTAATATCCACTAGTACCAAATAACTTTTATATGGTTTGTTATCATCAAAACGCATAACCCGGGGATTGTAACCTTTGGGCCAACAATATTATATCTGTGCTACGGTATTAAATTTCCTGAAATGCTTGCTTCCTGGTTTAGTACTGATCTATATTTACCGTTGGTTGTATGAGTGCATGACTGAGTCACGACACTTTGATTCGGTACACGTGTGATTATCTGTGCACGCCACTTGGCTTCATTTTGTACACTAGTTGGGTTATTTTTTGACAACCCCTGGACTTGCATGTCCAGGTTTCTGGAGCTTGGAGTGTAGTGGACCCTCCTGCTGGCAGGCCTTTATTTAGAATAAGAATATCATTCGTAGCTTATTTTCGACCTGCCTCTTTTTGACGGGTCTCGAGATTTCTTTTTGCTGCTCGTGAGCATCTTTCAGCTTTTGTCCTTTGTAAATTGAAAATACACTTGTAAATTAAAAATACACCTAGAGGGGGGGGGGGGGTGAATAGGTGTAGTAGCAAATCTAATGACAAATGATGCGATATTAAAAACTAAATTACAACACACTATGTGTAACCAAAAAGTGTAGCCGAATTCTCAGTGAAGGGCTCTGGACTATCTCCTATAAATTCCTCTAAATAAGAGTTGAGGTGCTATATGAAGCTCTCTTGGTTCAACACAAGTATGGGCACACAAACAATACCAAGTATATAATAGATATGAACAATACAAAGCAATGCAAGATATAAGAGAGATAGAGTAAAAGATAGTGGATCAAATGCAAACACTAAGATATGTTTCGAGATTCGAGCCACTGCTCTACGTCCCCGCCTTCAAACAGAAAGATTTCTACTACGTCCACATAGGACCTCCCATAAAGGGGACATCCACCGAAGAATTGCAATTACAAAGTTAGGAGTACACAACTCCTCTCTCCAACACAACCACCTCTACAAAAGATGCAAGGTACAAAATCAAAACTCTACACAACTCCTTTCTCTAACACAACCACCTCTACAAAAGAGGCAAGGCACAAAACTAAAATCAATCACCTCTACACAAGAGGGATGGGCACAAAGCCAAACAACAACCACAATCACCTCTACACATGAGGGATAACCACAAACCCAAAACTCAATCACCTCTACACTAGAGGGATAGGCACAAAGCCAAAGCAAAAGAAAGATTACAACTTGGTGATCATAATAGACCACAAACAACTCTTGGTGATCACAATAGACCACAAATAATATTTCTCATAAAAACAAGATCCTATAGACATGATAGAGATGATAGCTCAAATATGAGAAAACAAGGTGTTTGAAAAATAAATCACAAAGAAAAATACTTGAGAAAAATATTAGAATGAAATAGAAATGAAGATCAAAATCAATATCTCAAAGACATTCTTTTTCTTTGATTTTCCTAACCTTTGAAAACAAAATATAAAAAAATCTTTTTGGCACAAAAACTCTTCTAAAAACTTGCTACAAAACTCTTGAATAGATGGGAAAATAGCTCTCTATATTCTTATTGAAAATAGCCCCCCAAAAGCCCTTTATATAGGGTTTGGAAAAGTATAGCCGTTGGTAGCCTGAAAGGTCAGAAATGACCCTCTAGTTGACAAGCCAACGGTCGAATTTTTGACCGTTAGGCACTGCCGGTCGACCGCCCGGTCGATCGTCTACAAGGCACGCAGCCTGTCGGTCGACCGCCCTGTCGACCAACTCTACCCGAGACATGGGTTACAGTCGATCGACCGCCCGGTCGACTAGCCTTATCGGCTGGCCATGTACACGTCCTTGTGCACATCGATCGACCGATCCGATCGACCAACCTCTGGTCTGGTCGACCGCCAGCAGATCTGGCTGGGATATTTCAAAAGTTAAAACTTAAACATTTTAACTCTAATAAAATCCCATAAAATTCTATAAATTCCACAAAAATAAGTTCTTGTAAGATATTTAAATAACAAATATGTGTGACCAAAAATTAACATATATTACAAACTATTTAAACTATTTTTGTAATATAAAATATTTGGCCTTAAACAAAAATCAT
Organism: Agave tequilana; assembly: GCA_038442645.1. NCBI lineage: Eukaryota > Viridiplantae > Streptophyta > Magnoliopsida > Asparagales > Asparagaceae > Agave > Agave tequilana. The sequence goes on along the minus strand of JAVJIF010009329.1, from coordinate 97,754 downwards.
ATTTTTTAAAACTTGGATTTTGAAAAGAAAAACCATTTTCTCCAAAACTTGCATAAATACAAAAATATGATATTGAACACATTTGAAGCATATTTTGTATGGATAGAATCGAATACACATGTAAAGTATATATCTATGTTTTTAACATGAAATCCAAAAATAAGTTTTGTAAATTATAAAACTCTAAACGCATGAATTAGAATCATCAAAATAAGTTTTTCTAAATATATGAAGCATATATGTATATAGATGAAATCTAATATACATTAAACCATGTAAACTTGTTTAGATTCTATCTATTCATGAAAACCATACATATGTGAACTCGAAATCTAAAACTGGTTAAACCGAAAACCAAACTTATTGAACTTATGTGTTTGTGAACTTGAGCATATCAACACTATCTATCTTTACACAAGATCTAAACACAAACTCAAAGTAAACAAACCGAAGTCTTCTTGTAGAACTCCTTCTCCTAGTCTACTCGATCCAAACACGATTCAAAGAGCTTGACTCCAACCGAGTGCTAGATGCGATCTTAATGCGCGAGCTCTTGAATCAACACGTGTCAGCTTCAAAACTTAACTTTGAATCTTTTGTAGAAGCTAAACAGCGACTAAGATCTTGATTAAATATCTAAAACTAAATAAGCACAAGATCATTAGTACTATAACTACATGTGTTATCATCATCAAAACTAGAGTGATGGGCCTTTGGGCCAACAATCTCCCCCTTTTTGATGATGAAAAAACTCATGGAGTTATATATGTATGGATTAAAGTTAAGCTTCATAGAAGCTCCCCCATAACTCATGCATAGCAATAAACAATAAAGATATTCAATAAAGTATATAAACTAAACAAAACATATATACATAAATACCAATATCATGCATGCATATATAAACTCACTAAATTCTTCTCCCCCTTTTGTCAATTCATCAACAAAGGGGTGAAGACAATCAAACAATAAAGATGTATATGCGATATAATTCATGAAGAGGACAGAAATAAAGTTAGCTCCCCCTCCATACATGCATTACATGAAGAAGGGATGACTAGACCCTAACCCACATAAAACATAATATACAATGTATAAGCGGAGGTGTTAAGCTCCCTTACACACGTATACCACATAAAGAGGAGAGGTCAGCCTCCTCAATGTAAGATACACTAAACATGAATATATATATATTGAGGAAATATTAAGCTCCCCTTGTATATAGGCAATATATATCAACAGATTTTAAGAAAATTTTGAAATCATTGTTAAAACAAAATTTTGAAATTTCTTGAGTCAACAAAATAAATTTTAATACCAATGAAATCAAATAGTAGTTGACAAAAATAAAAGTTGGTACCACTTGTAAATTTTTTTTTAAGATACCAATAAAAGATTTTGATCCCAATTGAAGGTGAAACATGAAGTACATTTTGATATCAAATAAATACCTATTGAAATCAATGTATAAACTTGTAAAGATACCAATTAACATTTGAAATAAAATCAAGCTTAAATAAATATAATTTGTGCTTTAAGAATGTAAAGATATTTTAAAACAAGCACAATCAAATCATATATATGTATGTATGAAGTTGAAAATACCAATTGAAATTGATACTCATTGAAATTTGAAGCATACATATATAAGAAAATAAATATGAGTATACAAACTGAAATAGCATGAAGATCATGTGTATAACTCATACATATCACCCTATTTATGCACAAGTTTAAAAGATATTCAATAAGGGTATACAAGGCATGGTCACCCATCCAACCTCCCTTAGATGGTAGGGTTTTCAAAAATTATGATTTGAAAATATTTTAGTATAATTTGAAAACTCTACCAAATAAAGAATAGAGACTAGTTTTAAAGATAATTTTGAAAACTAGTACGCAATCTCTCAAGACATGAAACCAAATCATATATCCCATGAAAATATGAAAATCACACAAATAATCGACACTCAATACCTATAAAGCACATATAAAACTTATGAAAAATAAAGTCATGAGTAAACACCAAACATAGAGTGTAAAAAATATGTAATTAACAAAATCATGGAAATAAGGCGTTGAAGCTCAATGAAATTCCTTTATAAACATGAAAAACATAAAAATTTTATTTTCATCAAAATAATATAAACTTCAAGGCATATGTATGTTTTGTCTAAACTAAAAGTTTACATACATATCCCGAACACAAGTGAGTCCATGATAGAATTTTACATGGAAAACAAGTGACTCTAGGATAGACATATATATCTAATAGTTTTAGACAAAATTAATATATACATGAAGATAAATACATTTTTAAGAAAACATGTATAAAAATAGGGAAAACAAGTAAAGATGCAAGAATCATCAAAACTAGGCTATACATGTACATGTAATGAGGCAATGAAGCACAAATACATAATAACCAAATGTATCTCACTACTTGTACAAGTATATACACAAGTTTTAATGAAAAGTTCCATCTAAACATGTAATCAAAAATATGAAGTGCAAAATCATTGACAAACATGATCATTGGGTAAATGCACGTGCTTTAGAGTTAAGATATATACAATAGCTAAACTATTGTGAGAACACAAAATAATAGTCCATATAAACATGGGTGTATCTTAAATACTTTATATGTATATCACAAGTCTAATAAATATTGCATTTAAACTAATGAGCATTAAAACATGACATGCTAAAAATCAATAATACGAAAGCATGTAAACAACATAAGGAGTTAGAGATAGTTAGCAAAACCAATAGAACTAATCTCTAGGTCTCCAAATCATGATGGTCCTCCCACCAAACCTCCTTGAAGGTGATGCATCCAATGTAATGTCCATCAAGCACAAACGTATCCACGAACAAGGCACCAATACCTCTCACGTCATGTGAGAGCCCACACCTACATCAAATGCAATAGGGGTGAATTTTGGTACCCATACCTTATTGGGTCCATGGGGGTTAGCACCTTTCCTAACCTAAACAAATTTATTTGCAAAATTTGAATTGTGTATTATATCATAACAAAACATTACAAGGTGGCACGTACATCCACAGTGTGCACAGGTGTACACATGAGCATACATAGAATCATGTGTGTAAGCATGATGTGCATGTGTATGCCATATTTTGTGTGCATACATATAAGGAGTATCTTTCTTGCGAAACATGAATTCTAATCGTATGTGGTTCATGGCACATTGGCTCAAAGTGGAGCCCAAACAATCTACACTCTTCTTCAAAGCACATATATCATTTTCAATAATTGAAGAAGAAGTGGAGCATGCAATAGAAACACTAGATGATGAATCTAAATCATTTTTCAAAGAAGTATTTTCTTTTGAAACTAAATCCAATTCTTTTGAAATCAAAGCAATTTTATTTTTCAAAGAATTGTTCTTTTTTAAAACAATTTCAAGTTTTGAAGACAAAACCTCTTTTTTTCTTCAAAACATCATCACAAGTATTTTTACTCTTTAAAAATTCATTTGCATTTAAGGCAAGGTTAAGTTGGGATTTCAATGAATTCCTTTCATTTGAGATCTCAACCCTTTCTTACAAAACCATATCAAGTATAGAAAACAAATTTTTATTTTCTTCTTTTAATTCAAAACTTTTCGTTTTCAAAAGTTTATATTTTTCAAACAAGTTTTCACAAAATAATAAAAGTTCTTCATTTAAGATATCGGCATCCATATTGTCATCATCTGAAGAACTAGCACTATCATCTTGTTGAGTATCCGAATGTACCTCAAGGGAGTCATTCCCTTAGAGCATGTAGCAAGCTTCGTCAGACTCATCTCCACTAGATTCTTTTTCTACATTATTTGTCATTTGTAGCTTGGGAGAGGCCAATGTGTTCCACACTCAAAAGTGGAATCACAATGCGAAATAATAGAAAGATAATCTTTACTAAGTGTACGCCTAAGTGCCTCTAAGGCTTGTGCATTGGCTTCTAATACTTATCATTACCAAGATAAGATTTCTTGGTAGTGGCAAGGTAAACATGCATTCCTAGGATTTTTAAATAAGCACTTATCCTAAATTTTCACATATCGACGTTAGAAACATCAAACATAGGAGGCGCAAGGTGATCCATGAGTGTATAGACTAAATTTGTACAAATGTAATACTAAATTAGCAATCCAAGATCTCACTCCTAGGTGGTTAAACCCAATATCGGAGCGTCGGCTCTGATACCAATTGAATATACACCTAGTGGGGGGTGAATAGGTATAGTAGCTAATCGAATGACAAATGATGCGGAATTAAAAACTAAATTACAACACACTATATGTAACCAAAGAGTGTAGCCGAATTCCCCGTGAAGGGCTCTGGACTATCTCCTTTAGATTTCTCTAAATAAGAGTTGAGGTGCTATATGATGCTCTCTTGGTTCAACACAAGTATGGGCACACAAACAATACGAAGCATATAAAAGATATGAATAATATAAAGCAATACAAGATATAAGAGAGATAAAGTAAGAGATAGTGGATCAAACGCAAACACCAAGATATGTTTCGAGGTTCGAGCCACTGCTCTACGTCCCCGCCTTCACACAGAAGGATTTTCACTACGTCCACACAGGACCTCCCACAAAGGGAACCTTCACCGAGGAATTGCAATTATAAAGTTAGGAATACATAACTCCTTTCCCAACACAACCACCTCTACACAAGAGACAAAACACAAAGCCAAAACTCAATCACCTCTACACAAGAGGGATGGGCACAAAGCCAAACAACAACCACAATCACCTCTACACAAGAGGGATAACCACAAACCCAAAACTCAATCACCTCTACACTAGAGGGATAGGCACAAAGTCAAAGCAAAAGAAAGATTATAACTTGGTGATCACAATAGACTACAAACAACTCTTGGTGATCACAATAGACCACAAACAATATTTTCCACAAAAATAAGATCCTATAGACAGGGTAGAGATGAGAGCTCAAGTGTGAGAAAACAAGGTGTTTGGAAAACAAATCACAAAGAAAAATACTTGGGAAAAATACTATAATAAAATAGAATTGAAGATCAAAACCAATTTTCTAAAGATTCCCTTTTTCTTTGATTTTTCCAACCCTTGAAAAAAATAAAAATAAATCTTTTTGGCATAAAACTCTTCTAAAAACTTGCTGCAAAACTCTTGAATAGATGGGAAAATAGCTCTCTAAATTCTTATTGAAAACAGCCCCCCAAAACTCCTTTATTTAGGGTTAGAAAAAATATAGCCGTTGGCAGTCTGAAAGGTTAGAAATGACCGGCTAGTCGGTCGACCGGCCAATGGTTGAATTTTTTACCGTTAGGCATTGCCGGTCGACCGCCCGGTCGACCGTCTACAAGGCACACAGCCTGTCGGTCGACCGCTCGGTCGACCGGCTCTACCCGAGACATGGGTAGTTACAGTCGGTCGACCGGCTTTGTAGGCTGGCCATGTGCACATCCATGTGCACATCGGTCGACTGGTTCGTTCGACCGGCAACAGATCTGGCTAGGATATTTTAGAACTTGAAACTTAAACATTTTAACTCCAATAATATCCCATAAAATCCTATAAATTCTACAAAAATAAGTTCTTATAAGATATTTGAATAACAAATATGTGTGACCAAAAATCAATACATATTACAAACTATTTAAACTATTTTTGTGATATAAAATATTTGGGCTTAAACAAAAACCGTATTTTTTAAAACTTGGATTTTGAAAAGAAAAATTGTTTCCTCCAAAACTTGCATAAATACAAAAACATGATATTGAAACACATTTGAAGCATATTGTGTATGGATAGAATCCAATACACATGTAAAGTATATATCTATATTTTTGACATGAAATCCAAAAAATAAGTTTTGTTAATTATAAAACACTAAATACATGAAATAGAATCATCAAAATAAAATTTTCTAAATATATGAAGCATATATGTATATAGATGAAATCTAATATACATTAAACCATGTAAACTTATTTTGATTCTATCATTCATGAAAACCATACATATGTGAACTCGAAATCTAAAACCGGTTAAACCGAAAACCAAACTTATTGGACTTGTGTGTGTGTGAACTTGAGCATATCAACACTATCTATCTTTACACAAGATCTAAACACAAACTCAAACTAAACAAACCGAAGTCTTCTTGTAGAACTCCTTCTCCAAGTCAACTCAATCCAAACACGATCCAAAGTGCTTGACTCCAACCGAGTGCTAGATGCGATCTTGACGCGCGAGCTATTGAATCAACATGTGTTAGCTTCAAAACTTGATTTCGAATCTTTTGTTGAAGCTAAACAGCGACTAAGATCTTGATCAAATATCTGAAACTTAATAAACACAAGATCATTAGTACTATAACTACATGAGTTAATCATCATCAAAACTAGAGTGATGGGCTTTTGGGCCAACATAAATTTCTTTGTAAATCTTACTTTTGCACCTTCTGGCGTGTAATATTATGTAATATTGGATCACGCTCTGTGATAGCTGTGTACTTGTACTTTTCTATTAGAATGTATATTATCACTGTGCTTTCGTACTCTAATTCTTGCATGTACTAATGCTTAGCGTATATACGTGAGGGTATTTTTACCCTGTGTATGTACGTCACAGTAGCGTCCCCGTACCCGCAGGGGCGGGGCATTACAGGATGATATCAGAGCCTAGGCTCTTAAATCTTCAGTACATCCAGTCAGCAGATTAATGTGAGATTAATTTACAACTGGAGCGCATGACTCATGGCTATACATTCCAACCGCAAGTACGAAGTTATATCTATTTTTTTTTCTGATAATTCATACTTTGAATCCTAAAACCTTGCTTCTTTTCACCTTCCCATCTTCCATTATCCTTCACTTGAGTTATCATCCACCTGGATCCTTTCGTGTTCGTCTCCCTCCTTATTGAAATTTCAAGGACGAAATTTTTATGAGGTGGGTAGATTGTAAGACGCCGTTCCCGAATAGGTACCCAGATATGTGTTCTGAATTTTCACTCGTATTATTCTATTTTTCCCCACTTTTATTTTGTATTTAGTCTGTATTATGTAGACCGGAGCACAGCCTGATCCTGGACCCTGAGCCTAGCCCGGACCTGAGCCCGACTCATTTATTTATTATTTTATTTTTTTCTTCTTTTCTTCCTTTTTTCTTTTTCTTTCTTTTCTTCTTTTTCTTTTCTTTTTCTTTTCTGGCACCTTCTACACCCTTCTCCTCTCTTCTCTTATCTTCTCATTTCTTTTTCTCCTTCTCCTTCTCCATTCTCCTCTCTCTCTCTCTCCCTCCTCCAACCGGCCTCCCCCTTTCTCATCTCTTTTTCTCTCTCACACTCTCCCTTTCTCTTTACCCTTTCTCTAACTCCCCTCTCACTCTATTTCTCACTCCTCTCTCTTTGTCCCTAATTGGCCATCACTCACACACCCTCTAGCCTCCTCCTCCGACCGAGCATACCACCACCAGTGCCCCCTACGGCCAAAGCCCCGTCCGAGCCTACTACCATCTTTGCATCATCATTACAATACCACCACTACCATTTTCTTCTTCTTCTCCTTATTCTCCTCATCTCCCCCTCTCCGTCTTCTCCTCCACTCAGGCCCCAACCATGTTGGCCTCCCCTCTAGCCGCGCCACCAGCCACATGCACCACCCCCTCCGACCAACCCCTATCTCCCTCTTTCCTGCTCACTCTCTCTTTCTTTCTATATCTTTCTCTATATAATGATCTCCTTCTCTCTCTTTCTCTCTCTTTCTAGTTCTCTCTCTCTCCCCTGTCTCTCTCTTTCCCCCTTCTCTCTCTAATCTTCCCTTTCTCCCCTCTATTTCTTCCCCCTCTCTTTCCTGTTCTCTTTCTCTCCATCTTTCTCTCGTCTTCTCTTTTCTCTCTCTCTTTTCCTCTCTATTTTCTCTTTCTCTCCTCTGTTCTATCTCTCACACACTCTCTTTCTCTCTCTTCCTGGTTCTCTCTAACCATCTCACTCTCACGCTCTCTCTATTCTATCTTTTTTCTATCTTTAACTCTCTCTCAATCACATATTCCATTTCTAGTCTCTTCTCTTTCTCTCTTACATTCTCTCTTTCTCTCCTTTTCACTTTCCTTTTCTCTCTCCTTTTTTTCTCTTCTTTCTTTCTCTTCAACACACTTTGAGCGTTAACGACTTCGACATTCCACCGAAGTCCATTGTCGTGCTTAAGTCATTCTAGGTGAGTACCTTGAATTGTTGGGCAAGTACCTGATATTTGTATAAGCGAGTACTTATTTTTGGTGTATGTGCATACTTGTTACTGTTTATATGATTGTAAATTATGCGTAGCAATGTTGTGTGGGCAAGTGCTTGTACTGGTGTAGGCGGATGTTTGTATTTGTATGGGTATGTGTTTGTACATGTGTGGGTGAATGATTGTAATTGTGTGGCGATGCTTATATTTATGTGGGTTGATGCTTGTAATAGTATAGGTGATACTTGTGTATGGGTGTACGGCTTTGTAACACTGGATTACTGTGGGATTGGCCACCCCTTCATGGTCGTTAGCCTTCAAGCTTCACTCTAGCCCCCGGGCTTAGCCTTCGGGCTCAATCTTCGGACTTCTCTCTAGCCTTTGGGATTATCCTTCTAGTTTTACTAGCTCTGCCGGGTAGGCAATCTTAGCGCTCAGTGCTTCACAGCTAAACTCGCTTGAGCGTAGCTTCACCACGTGTGTTAGCAAGGCGTTCATATGTCCACTTCGCCGCAAACATCGCTTCGCCGTGTGTGTTAGCTAAGCATTCATACGCTCGCTTCATCGTGAGTGTCTAGCTTTTGCCACGAGCATCGCTTCACCATGAACATTAGCTGAACGTTCATATACTTGCTTTCCTGTGAGCGTTAACCTTGCCAAACACATTAGCATCTAGAAGTGCACGCTAGCTCCGCCATGGGCCAGGCTCTGCCATGGGTCGAATGTTATACTGACACGGCCTAGCTTCGCTCCAGCTTAACTAGCCCTGTCTAGATATTTTAGTATAATTAATTTTTATGATGGTTGTATAGAGTTTGAAATATTTCTTTATACTGTATTTTTGTACTAGGTTGCATAAATTGTTCTGACATGATGTTGTAATTCTATATTTACTTGTATTATTGTACTCATTCCGGTACCACGACACTTGACCTGCTTGCATCATATTACATTATACTCCTGTGACCTGGACACGGTGGAACGGTGTGTGGATCTATAGTATTAATCCACACACATGGTGGGGGTTACCTCTGAGGTCCCCATATCGTGTCCACAATCCATCTCTTATAGATACTATTATTAACCTGACTCATTGTTCCTGTTACCTATTATGCGTATGGTGTGTGGAGCTAAAGTACCACACTGAGTTATAGTACCACACCACATACGTGGGGGGGGGGGTACCTCTGGGGTCTATGGGGTTGCCTTCAGGGTCCACATCGCGTCCTTGTCACATTAGCTATTCCAATCCAGTACATGACTCAAAACCCGATACACAATGCATTTATTAACCCACAATGATAATATTAGGATCATGTGTTATTTGATTACTCTCTTATTCGAATATTGGTATCCATATGTTAAAGTTCAGATAAGTTCTACTGGAAGTACAGACTCCAGTATAAATTGCCAGTAGTATGAGACACTGGAAAGGAATAATTAAAATAACAGACGATATTGATTATTATTATTGTTGTTGTTGTATAATTAAAGTACCTTGCTCGCCACTTGCGTGATATTTTTTTGTGCTACCGTAATTAATTCCTGATATTCTTATTTATTGTATTGTACTTGCATGACTGAGTGACGACACACTACTCTGTACACAATGATAATATCAGGAACGTATGTTATTTGATTAATCTCTCATTCGGATAATGATATTGGGTATCATGTTCGAATGAGTTTTACTAGAGTAGAGACTCCAGTGTGGATAGCCAGTGATATGGGACACTGAAAGAGAATGACTAAAATAGCAAGTGATACTGATTATAATTATTGTATAATTATAATACATTGCTCGCCTCTTTTAAGATATTATATCTGTGCTACTGTATTAAATTTTCTAAAATGCTTGCTTTCAGGTTTAGTATTGATTCTATATTTACTGTTTGTTGTATGAGTGTATGATTGAGTCATGACACTTTGATCCTGTATGAGTGTGCTTGTCCGTGCACGCTACTTGGCTTCATTTTGTGTATTCGTTGGGCTGCTTTCTGACAACCCTTGGACCTACATGTCCAGATTTCTGGAGCTTGGAGCATGGTGGACCCTCCCGCTGTTGATCAGGCCTTTCTAGTGGAGCAAGCAGATCATCTATAGCTCATTCTCGACCTGCCTTCTTTTGACCGGCTCTCGAGATTCTTTTTTTCTGTTCATGAGCATCTTCCAACTTTTATACTTTTAAATCTCTTTGTAAATTTTACTTTTGCATCTTCGGTGATGTAATATTCAATTTATATTGGATCATGCTCTGTACTAATTGTGTACTTGTGTTTTTTTATTGGACTGTATATTATCACTGTGCTTTCGTACTCTGATTCTTACATGTACTGATACTAAGTGTACATATGTAAGAATATTTTCACTTTGCGTATGTATATCAAGTAGTGTCCCTGTACCCACGAGAGTGGGGTGTTACAGTTGGTGATAATGAGTTACACATTTGATCTTCATGATTTTTTTTCATGTGTACTCATTCTGAATATATGTATGCTCTAAATTTTGAGTGGTATTTCAATTAGTATACATACGTATATATGATTGACTGTGCATGTTTAATAATGTTCATACATATTTTTATAGCACAATTAATTTCATGCTAGGCTTGATTTTGTTTGAAATAAATTAGTATAATTGAGATGTTTTACAAGCTTATGCATTGGTTTTGTTGGTGTTCCAAAAAGAGGAGAAATTCTTTAATTTGATCTTAATTCCTTTCTTCTTGATCTAGAAAGAAAATGAATTTTTTTTAGCACATGTGTTCAAACTTTGCAATTGGTATCTATCTTCTTTTGCTAGTTGGTATTTTATTTCAAATTTTAAATCTTGATTAGTTTATTATGAATATCAATAATGCTCAAATTTTCAATGTTTGATTCTAGTGATATCCTTTGTTTGAATCATGTTAATTACAGTTGGTATCTATTATTTTGATTTCAATTGACTTTAATTTCTACACATGTTTATTACATAAAATTTTGTTTGTGTGTGTTGCCTATATGCAAGGGAAGCTTAACATCTTTATATATAGATTTGTGATGAGTGTATTATATAAAAAAGAGCTTGACTTTTCCTTTTTATATAGGGTATGTTTGATTGTCGTACGTGGCCGAAAGTTTTGACGATGAATAACTCATGTAGTTATAGTACTAATGATCTTGTGATGTTTAAGTCTGCAGGTTAAATCAAGATCTTAATTTTGTGTTTAGCTTCATTAATAGATGTACCGCCCTGATCCCACTGGTATGGAGATGTTACTGTGACGTATATACGTAGGACGAAAATACCTCACATGTAAAAATCAGAGTATGAAACTATGTGGCGTTATACATTTCAACTAAAGGAATATAATTACAAATTTATCACGAGATGCAATCCAATATTACATGAATATCACCAAGAGGCGTAAAAGTATGATTTACAATATTATTAGTACGAAAGAAGCTCATGAGCTACAGGAGAAATCCCGTGAGTTGATCAAGAGGAACTAGACAGGAAGGAGTTATAGCTGGTCAGCCTGCTTCGCAAGATATGCTCGGTCCTCTGCGGACGGGCCTACTTCAGCCCAAGCCTCAGGATCTGGATATGCAAGTCCAGGGAAGTCAGAAAGCTACCTAACGAGTGATATAATGAGTGACAGGTGGCGTGCAAAAGCAAACACACGTCTATCGGTAAAATTGACTTTAAAAAAGCATGTATTGAAAACGTGTCATAAGCATGCACACACGAGCATGAAATGAGGCATCAAATAATGTGCTATACAGATGTGGAAAAATTAGTTATACGAGCTCAGTTGACAGATTCACGAGATTAGTATGTCAAGAGGATAATCCAAATAAGAAAACCCTCATATATATCCATATAGCTCATTTCTCCACCGACTGAAGCATACAACCCGAGTTGCCCTCAAATAATGAAATAAGAAAACATTATGAACTGTACCGTGAAGTATGTCATGTACTCAAGACATGTAGAAAAACAAGAAACGGTAATATAAATGGTAATCGAGAATTCGTATAAAATCAGTAGCAAACAAGTCAGAAGGTTAAGTACAGTAGTACAAGTATAATATCAACTAAAAGGCATTCAGTGTATTACACAAGTGCCAAGCAATGTATAATAATAGTATAAATAATAATAATAGAAATAATAAAAATAATAAATATCGATAACTCTGATTAAAGCAAAATCTGATATAACTAAATGCGGGCAAAATCAATTGTACAACTCCGCTTACAGCTTTATTAGATTAATACATTGAAAGAATAATCCAAAAAGGAAACCCTCATATATATACCTTAAATCACATGTCACCATAATCTAAGTATATACAACCTGATTTGTAAGGTGACACAAAATTCGATAAAACACAGATGAATTATTATTTTACTATTATTGGGACTCATCAAATTTGTATGCCTCGGTAGGCGTCCCATTCCACATACCTTCACATATAAGTTAGAAAGTAAGTTATTTGAAAACAGATGAAGTTCGACGAACAATGTTTAGAGTGGGTGTAATATCTCTATTTTGAAATATAAGATTTAATAATAAATAATAATATTTTAATTTGTGTACATGTCTTTTGTGTAATTATTATTATTAGTGGTACTCATTAATACTTCAGTATGATATTATTGTTAATTATTATTTATGTTATGATAAATACTATTATGTCTTATTATCATTATTATTAGTTTTATTATTAGCTTCCATATCCTTTACCCATTACACAATAACCAAACCCAATAGCCAAGCCCATCAGTTCAAACCCAACAACCCAATCTTAATCCTAACAAATCAAATCTTAAATTCTAACTAAACCCCTAATTTCTCTTATTATATTTAATCCTACACCCTGACCCTAATCTAAACCTCTTCTTCTCTTCCTAAACACAGCCGCAACCCTACTTCTTCCTCTTCTTCTTTCCTCCATGTCGTGAGCACCACCCAACCTCTGCCATGCTCTGATATGTCCGTCCTCTACCCTTCTTCCTCTTCCCTGTCGCGGCCTCCGCTATCACCGCTTCACCACACTCCATCGCCCATGGCCGCCGCATCTTCCCCTGCTCTTCCACCCGACCATAATCTCCTCTCCTTATCAACCCCCATGGCTGCTGCCATCCACCCCCCATAGCTACTGCCATCCACCCCCATGGCCACCTCCGCATCCTCTCCTCCTTCTCTCCACATAGGCAGGCCTCCTCTTCCTTGAGACACCACACAACAGCACCCCCACCATCATCCCCACCATCACCCTCAATCCCCTCCAGAGCCTCTCCGCCTCGCTGCCGCAGCCCTGGCTCCGTCTGTGCACTACCTTTCTTCCTCTTCCCCGGCTGCACTCTCTCATGGCTGTGAAGCCTGAACCCAACACCACCTAACACCCCTTGCAGCCGTGCCTACCTCTCCTTTATTCGAAACTCCTACATCTCCTCCCATGGCCACCTCAAGCCCGTACCACCGTGCACTGCCTCCGCCAGCCGAGACATTCTCCACCCATCGCCTCCATCGGAGCCAACCGAACTCCTCCACACCATCACCGTGCCTTCACATTTCCCCCTCTCTCAAGTTTTCCCTCCCCGTGCATGGGTGACTTTCCCTATCGTTCTCTCTCTTTCTCTATGTATTATGTGATGTGTGCGTATATGTTGGGTGACTACGTGTGTATGTATTTTGTGTGTGTAGTTGGGTGCGTGTGTGTTGGGTTAGTGTGTGTGTGTGTGTTTTGGGATATGTGTTTGTGTGTGTGTTTTGGTGTGTGTGCATGTGTGTGTGTTTAGTATGTATGAATGTGTACATTTATGTATACGTGTGTGTCTATATATTTGTGTGCGTGTGTGAGTGTTTGTGTGTATAGGTATATGTATGTGTGTATTAGATTAGTGTTTATGTATGTGTGTGTATTATGAACGCGTGCGTGTGTTTATGTGTGTCGTGCTTGTGCATGTGTGGGTGTGTACATGTGTGGGTATATTATGTGTGTGTTAATTCCCCTCCCTCTCTGTGTATATGAATATGTGTTTCAGTGCAGCACTCAGACTGATTGCACGATCCGAACCCGGTAACAAAAGATCCAGAGTTGCGTTCGCTGTGGACTGGATATGCTGACGATTTGAATACCTGACACGCGAGATGATCCGGAGATCCAGGCCAGTTCGTGCAGCATAGACCCGATGGTGATTTAGACTCGAAATCGTGTCATTTCATGTGGGTGTTTACTTTTGTATTATTGTTATTTACCATTAGCAGTAAATGTTTCCTTTGTTTTCATAAATTACATTTTGTTTCATCATTTTCATGTTTTGATATTGTTTATACATGTTGATTATTGTTCATGACCATGCTCAGTTTGATGATACCTATACCAGAGTGGTAGTATTTTAAAATTGGAATGTACTTGATAAACTGTCAACCGGAGACTTTGAGTTAGTTATCCAGTAGTTGATACCTTGATCCATCAATGGATATAATCCAAAGTTTGACTTGAGGTTGGGATATATCAGATTAGTGAAAATAGTACATCTAAAAGATGTGTAGTGATTACTAGACTTGTATTATCATACCGAGGGAGAGTTTAGATAGATTATAGATGATTAATCAGATGTATCTTGATCTTTATATGCATGTGAATTTGATATTGTATCATGGAGACATTATTACCTTATCATTTCATGTGAATTCGTTTACCATTTCGGATTTAGAACTATTTTTGATGTACTTAGACTGTGATCGGATTTGGATCTTGGATTTGATTGGTTCATGATTGTAGTTATATGTGTGGATACTTGTGAGCTAATTAGCAGACTTGGCCTTTTTTTGTTCATAATAAATCAGATGTGAATTTAATTAGATATTGATGATTGATTTAAATAGGAGATTTTTATTAAAAGAATGAGATCTTGGACTTAGACTTATCAGTAGACTCGATTGGAGTGAAGTTGACTTTGGGTGAGAAATAGGTGTTTGATTGGACGGGTCAGAACTAGCAGATTATACATTTATGCAGTTTGAATCTTGTGATTATCTTGATAGAAGTGAGAGCGTATGGTGATCTTGATCGGCTTGGATAGTGAGAATTTGATTAGATGTATCAGAGCATGTATTTATTTAGTTATTAAGACTCAAACATATTGGGGACTTAGAGAATTAGAGTAGATTGATAGTGATGAGAAAACTGTATTACTGATTAATTGAGATTCGTGATAGGCAATGAACTGAATATTCGATATTTACAGTGATTGTATTGAGATTATGAGATGATAGATCATGTTACTGTTATATCCTAGAGTATACGGATGAGATTGTAAATTGACTAGACAGTACATTACATGTTATGTGAGTATAATTCATGTTACCAAAAATTACTAAGAAAGTATCGTTAGACTGTACCACCATGTACTGTTAAACTGTTTACACTGACATATTGTTTATTCTGTTACATGGTTTGTATTGTCACTGATACAACAACTATATTATCCTACTCATCTAGGTAACATGAATACTGATTGATTAGAATAATAATGTAACTAGACAACCTACATCAGGATTGAGAAAATTGATGGAGGAGACATCGTTTGTATTTTGAGAGGACCTAGGATACATGTTGTGCAACTGAGTTAGCGTTCCATTGTAGGGTTCCCAATGTTGACTGACATCCCATACTGTTACTGTTATATTATTACTATAGTACTTGGCAGTACGGCTGGGTTCAGTGTCAGGAGTCTGGGTCGTGGTCACGGGCATGTATGGGACCCACTTAAAACATAAATAATGTCTCTTTCTATTAGTTTCAATAATATAGGACCCCGATCAACATGTGTAGTAGGCATAATATGGGATGCGTCTATTACATGTATCAATTGGTGTTCGCTAACATAATTAATAATAACTGAATGACATGATACGCCATGTTTGATATTTGCTAGTTTATTCTATGATAGACACCTGATACATATATGATATGATAGATACTTAACCTGACACATGATATCTATAACAATTGAATTTCATACTCTTTAGATTATGCACTACCTGTAATTGTAATACTAGGAACATGCTGAATGTTATTTTATCAAACCATGCTATTTTTTAATTTCTATTTTTTTAGTGTATTATTTATTGGTATTATACTATGTTCACACCGGATATGCATGTGCACCATTTTCTCATTTTACATACTAACTGGGAGTTTCGAACTCCCTGGATTTGCACATCCAGGTGTATGTATGTTATCTTACTGATCAGGATTTGGAGAGGATCACACGCCTTACGAAGAGCCGGAGTTCTCTTGCCTGATCATCCTTTCTCGGTGTCTCTTCTTCCTTATTCTTATTGATTCTGTTATTCTCTGTATTCTGGACTCAACTTTCATTCCATTTCAATTATTCATGGAATATTATATCATGTGTAGAAAATTATATTTCATATTGTAGTGATATTTAATACCTTCATAATTAATTGATATATGTTGTTCAAGTTACTTTAGGCTTAGCGTGTATACGTGAGGTATTTTCGTCGCATATATACATCTACGACTCTCATCGCGACTCCGTTTTCACGTATTTTGAAAAACGGCATGTGATAGGATTTTCTTAGTATCATAGCCAGGTTTGACATAAAAAGGACCTAGTTCTTAGCGGTAACTTGGACGAGTTATATTAACACTGCAATATCATATATTATTCATACTGTGATTCCACTTGAGAATTGATCGTTCTCCTTTGAAAGTCCAACTCTTGATTTTGATATTCCTGACCCCAACTCTTCTTTAGTGTAGTTTGGATTCTTTCATTGATTCTTATATTCATCTCAAATCCTTTTATCCAACTTCATCTCCTAGAACTGGCCATCATATCCGAACCGATGACAGAGATCAGAGCGCGCAGCGGAAGCATGGTGGATCCATGATGCAGTGAGAAGCGACGTGAAAGCTTTATCTTCTCTGATTTTGATTCTTTTATCATTCCCTACCTTATTGGAATTTCGAGGATAAAATTTTTGTAAAATGGGTTGAATGTAATATCTCGATTTTTGAAATACAAGTTTGATAATAAATAATAATATTTTAATTTGTGTGTATGTATTTTTGTGTTAATTATTATTGTTATTGTTATTATTATTATTAGTGGTCTTCATTAATATTTCAGTATGATATTATTGTTCCTTATTATTGATGTTATGATAAATACTATTATGTGATTATTATTATTATTATTATTATTATTATTATTATTATTATTAGCTTCCATATCCTTTACCCATTACCTAATAACCAAACCCAATAGCCAAGCCCATCAATCCAAACCCAATAGCCCAATCCTAATCCAAACAAACCAAATCCTAAATCCTAACAAAACCCCTAATCTCTCTTATTATTTCTAATCCTACACCTTAACCCTAATCTAATCCTTTTTTCTCTTCCCAAAAATAGCCGCAACCCCACTTCTTTCTCTTTTTCTTTCCTCCCTGCCGTGAGCACCATGATTAGTCTCTAATTTTGCATAATTTGTATCACATCTTCACATTAATTTCATATTATATTCTGCTAATAAAGCTTTGCTTGCTTGATTCTAGGTCCATGGTGTGCAATGAAGAAGAAGACCCTAAATCACCATTTAATTGGTGATTAAAAGCCTATTAAAGATAGCCATTGACTTAGAAAGCTGATTCTATGAAAACCAGGGGTTGCAAAGACAAAACCGGGCACAGAGCCTGACAGGGGACAGACGGGACCGCGCGCGGCCCCAGTATGGCCGCAGCCCCGGCCGCGTTTTGGGCCAGGGCCTGTCCCCCGGCCCCCCTCTTCCCTGGTGGCTATAAATACCCCCCTGGGGTTCCAGACTTGGGATATGCAGAGTTTTAGGAGTAGTTTCATTTCCATTTTATAGTTTAGGGTAGTGTAGTGTAGTTTTTCTTCTTCTTCCTCCCTTGTATTTTTCATTTCTTGTAGATCTTGTATTAGGGAGAGAGTGTGGTACATGTTGGGAAGCAAGAGTCTTGTAATAGAGGGTAACAATCTATGAAAGTTGCTCTCTTACCTTATCTTTGTTTTCTTCTCTTTAATCTCTTTTACATGTGTAACTAGTCTTTTCTCTCATGGCAACTAACTACTAACCATAAACTTGCTAATTCTTTTATGATAATCACATGAATCTAATAGCCTCGTTTTGGCCTTGCTCATGCAAGAGCCATTGATGGCTCATGATGATGGATCTAACACTCTAACTTTCTAACCACTAACAAGCTAACATTACTTTACTTCATACTTACTCTTATTAGGTTTTGATGATTTAAGTGTAGCTTACACTTGTTTGTTGAGTTAGGTTGTGATGAGTTACATATGGGTCATGCTTTGAATCGCTCTTGAACCAAGGACTAGTGATGGCCAATGATACATATGAGGCAACTATCACAAAGAGGTTAGCGTGATGATGGAGTCATTAGTAGTTAGTAGCCGTGAGTTTTCTTTCTCTTTCACTTGTTTTAGAAAATACAACAAAAATTACAAATACCATTTTTTTCTATGTTTCCACTTTTTCGTATTTCACCGTACTTCTTTTTTCATTCTTTGCTTTCTTTTCTTTTCATTCTTTAAAACTTTGAAGAACTTTTTAATAAACACGTGAATTAACCGGTAAAGCTTCTATCGCCTCCCGTCCTTGTGGATTCAACTCGTTTTAGCCTCTATGCTATAACGGAAGTATCGAGGAAGCTAAAGCACATACACTTTAAATCTTAATTTTAAAACATACACTTTTTGTGCGCGGTTTTCTCCCGATCAAATTTTGGCGCTGTTGCCGGGGAAGGGAACGGTTTGATTTCACAAGTTTGTTAACTTTTTTTCTTTATTTTTTTAGTGTGCAGGTGAAATTTTAGCATCGCAGAAGTCCACACTTGCTCAAGTGTGGTCGGGTAACTTCTTGTACATTCATATACTCTGCTGCTAATTTTTGTTTATACTTGTGCACTGTAAATAATTTTAAGAAGTAAAATACAGAAATTGGATGCTTTAAAACGGTTTAGACATTTGCATCTAGGCACGTGTCAATTTTCATTCTAATATACTGTATTTTGTTCTTATGTTATTGTGATAGGAGGTGTACATATGGCATTGCATATAGTATAGGACAAATACTTCAGTGATTTACTCGCATTTTTGTGTTCATGCTTATCTATATTGCACACTTGAACAAATTTAACTTAAGGGCAACACTCAATACAACATAAGGTGGGGAAGTTATTACCCTCCCTTAGCCCAAAAATCACCTCCCCACTCACATAACCCAAACCTAAATAAAATTTGCTAGACGTTGGCCTCTAGGGACATCTCGGACTCATTTAGGAGATTGACCTAAGGGGGAAGTTGTTAGAATTTGACTCTTGCTAAATCGGTGTCTAAGGTTGGGGATTGAAAGGCGAAACCTCGAAGAACAGTGGTTTGACATAATTAGACCCGTTGCTGCGGCACGGATACCTCTCACTGATCTTGCCCCTACCTGGCCGATTAACTCGTGGTCAGCTTCTGACAATATACCCCCCGTGGACAGTCTAACCAGTTAGGAGTCGTCTAGGTCTAAGTCAACCCTAGCATAGGCTTGTTTTCTTTTACTTTTTCTTTGTTATTTGTTTGTTTGTTTGTTTTTCTTTTTTGTAAATTGTGATACGGATTTTAATAACAACAATTCTTTCAATTATAATATAAATCCATATTTCACCCCGACCTCATTTGACTCGGATAACTCCAACCCGGCTATGTACAACATGAACCAACCATATATGCCGAGTTGGGATTATCCGACTCAATATGACCCATATCTCCAATCCTATAACCAAGATTTTCAAAATAATTTCAACTTTTCACAGAGTTCATGGGGATTCACCTACCCCGAGTCAAATTTTCAACTATCTTGTCTACAATTTTCACAATATTCATTCCCAATTTTGATTCATATACTCCTTATCCTGAACCACCAATTGAAGAAAAATCATCATTGGAAAGGAGTATAGAAGAGTCCCTACAACAAATGCAAAATTTGCTCAATTCACAATCCTTTCCATATCAAACTCCACATCCTCCTTTTCTAGAGCATCCAATTGAAGAAGAATCTGAGCTAGAAAAGCGTTTGGAAGTCTTTTGTGATAGAATGCAAAATATGTTGGACTCCTTATCTCAACCAAATTTTCAAGAGTCCTACTCATCTTTTCCAGTCTCACCTATTCAAAATGAACAAACTTCATTACTGGATTTGAGTATGGAACCCTTGCGTGAGTCCGAGCAGCAACCGCAAAATCCGATGGACTCACAATTTCACCATAATTTCCAAAATCGACTTCCATACTCATCTTTTCAAGAAAAATCAATTACAAAAAGTATGGAAGACATGATTCAGACTCAATATTCCGTTACCCTGTCTGTCAGTAGGTTAGACTCAATAATGAGCGATCTGATCAATGAGAGCGAGGAAAATCTTTCTTGTCAACCATTGACCAATCCTTATATCCCTCACTTTACTGATTGGACCCTTGAATCATGTCATTTTGGGAATCCAGATTCAATTTCAGAACACCCATTCGAACTTGACCAAACTCCAAGTTATGAAAGTCACCTGGACATTCTAGCAAGTTATCCCTTCCCTGAAATTGAAATCGAACCTGAATGTGATCCTGAACTTTCTGTTGGGAATTCCATTTCACTTTTTGATTTAATAATGACTCCGGTATCTTTACCAGATTTTTTCTCTATTCCAGAGTCAACATTAAATCCTGTACCAGTACACCGTGTAATGGAATCACCAATCTCTTATGATCACACTTCATTAATGGGGACAGTGTGTGAACATCAATTCTTTGGTATGGACCTTATTTTTGAACCAATTTTGACTCTCATTGTTAACTCTCGACTTGATCTGAGTCAACTTCCTGAGTTGGTATCGATTTTTGTTCCTATTCCATTTGAGTCCAAATCAATTATCTCTCAAAATCATACTTCATTGTTGGACAAGAATGTTGAAGAAAATGGCTCAATAATTATTTTTGAAAATTTAAAATTAGATGGGGATAAAATTTTCAATAAGACCATTTAATCAATCATTCTTTTATTGGGTCATGTTAAAGAGGTCATTGGTGGGTTCCTGCACGATCCACCTATTTTGATTGGGTAGCAACGCTTGGCCCAATCAAACCACCACCAGAGCCACCCCTTTGATGTAATCTTCCTTCCCTCTCCATTTGTTTCATGTATTTATACATTCACGATGCATTGAGGACTATGCATGAGATAAGTGTGGGGGAGGGTTCACTAACATAGTTAGTTTTATATTTTCTTTCTTTTACACTTCTTTTTAAATAAAAATTAAAAAAACTCTTTTCTTTTCATTTTACAAAACTTTTTGAATTAAGAGAAATAGTTTTGATCCATTTTTAAGAAAATTAAGATTATCTTAGAAATTAGGAAGACCTAAAATTATGAAATTTTAAACCAAGTCAAAATAATAATAGATCTTGTTTAAATTTTAGGATAAGAAAGTAAAATTGAAAAGATAATTTGATCTTGAAATTTTGCCTTAGATTTATGCACTCCACACTTACACAATTTTTGGGATTGAAATAAAGACTGAAATATAATAAAAAATATATAAATATATAATATATATATATATATATTTACGATAATAAAAACCACTTATTGAAGTTGGGTAATTATGCCTCAGGAAGCATGATTATTCATACCTAAAACGGTGGACAAAAAGCAAATAATCCCCTTTAGTTTTGTGGCCTTATTTACTCGAGCCTTTAAGTCCGAGGGATATTTTCTCATCTGGTGCCCTAAGACCATCTGGTTTGGGAGTCACCGGCTAAAGGCTCACTACCCGGGTAAATAAAAAGTCTAAGAAAACTAAGGGAAGAAAAAAAGTTAAAAATAAATAATAAATATATAAAAATCAATGGCATGAAAGTTTGAGTCAATATCCCAAAAATCTCCATAGTTCACAAAGTACATATTTTTTTAAGAGTTTTATGAAAGATCAAAGAGTCAATTCAATTTTAAATTCTTACATTTAATTTATAACAAGATTTTTTGCATTTTGACTTAGTTTAAGAAAGAACAATTTTTGGTTAACCTATGACCTTAGATCACTTTTATTTTCACGAAAATACTTCAACACTTTTCTCAATTTCAAAAATGCGTTTTCAAAATACTAACATTTGATTTCTTTCTTTATGGATTTTGTGGGTGTAATCCGCTGAAAACCCTCAGGAGACAAAACTCCTCCTCTAAGGGAAACTTAGAGGTTTAACGGCTTGTTGCACATGCTCAGTGTAATCGCGTCACCTGCGAAAGTGGTGTAATAATTTCTTAGCTTTTTGTTTTGCTCGGGACAAGCAAAAAATAAGTGTGGGAGTGTGATTAGTCTCTAATTTTGCATAATTTGTATCACATCTTCACATTAATTTCATATTAAATTCTGCTAATAAAGCTTTGCTTGCTTGATTCTAGGTCCATGGTGTGCAATGAAGAAGAAGACCCTAAATCACTATTTAATTGGTGATTAAAAGCCTATTAAAGATAGCCATTGACCTAGAGGCTGATTCTGTGAAAACCAGGGGCTGCAAAGACGAAACCGGGTACAGGGCCTGACAGGGGACAGACGGGACCACGCGCGGCTCGAAGCGCCGCGCGCGCGGCCCTAGTATGGCCGCGGCCCCGGCCGCGTTTTGGGCCAGGGCCTGTCCCCTGGCCCCCTCTTCCCTGGTGGCTATAAATACCCCCTGGGGTTCCAGACTTAGGATATGCAGAGTTTTAGGAGTAGTTTATTTCCATTTTGTAGTTTAGGGTAGTGTAGTGTAGTTTTTCTTCTTCTTCCTCCCTTGTATTTTCTATTTCTTGTAGATCTTATATTAGGGAGAGAGAGTGGTAACTGTTGGGAAGCAAGAGTGCTTGTAATAGAAGGTGACAATTTATGAAAGGTGCTCTCTTACCTTATCTTTGTTTTCTTCTCTCTAATCTCTTTTACATGTGTAGCTAGTCTTTTCTCTCATGGCAACTAACTACTAACCACAAACTTGCTAACTTCTTTTATGATAATCCACATGAATCTAATAGCCTCGTTTTGGCCTTGCTCTTGCAAGAGCCATTGATGGCTCATGATGATGGATCTAACACTCTAACTTCCTAACCACTAACAAGCTAACATTACTTTACTTCATGCTTACTCTTATTGGGTTTTGATGATTTAAGTGTAGCTTGCACTTGTTTGTTGAGTTAGGTTGTGATGAGTTACATATGGGTCATGCTTTGAATCGCTCTTGAACCAAGGACTAGTGATGGCCAATGATACATGTGAGGCAACTATCACAAAGAGGTTAGCGTGTTGGTGGAGTCATTAGTAGTTAGTAGCCGTGAGTTTTCTTTCTCTTTCACTTGTTTTAGAAAATACAACAAAAATTACAAATACTATTCTTTTCTATGTTTCCCACTTCTTCATATTTCATCGTACCTCTCTTTTTATTCTTTGCTTTCTTTTCTTTTCATTCTTTAAAATTTTGAAGAACTTTTTAACAAACACGTGAATCAACCGGTAAAGCTTCTATCGCTTCCCGTCCTTGTGGATTTGACTCGTTTTAGCCTCTATGCTATAACGGAAGTATCGAGGAAGCTAAAGCACACATACTTTAAATCTTGATTTCAAAACATACACTTTTTGTGAGCGGTTTTCCCCCAATCACACCCCCAACCTCTGCCATGCTCTGCCATGTCCGTCCTCCTCCATGCGTTGCTTCCCGCTGCGGCCTCCGCCATCACCGCTCCACGACACTCCGTCGCCCATGGCCGCCGCATCTTCCCCCTGCTCTTCCACCTGACACAATGTCCTTCCCCGTCAACCCCCATGGTCGCTGCCTTCCACCCCCATAGCCACCTCTGCATCCTCTCCTCCTTCTCTCCTCACTCGGCATGTCTCCTCTTCTTTGAGACACCACCCAACAGCAATCCCCACATCACCCTCAATCCCTACCGGAGCCTCTCCACCTCGCTGCCGCAGCCCCGACTCCCTCTACACATTACCCTCATCCCTCTTCCTCGGTTGCACCCTCTCATGGCCGTGAACACTGCACACCAGCACCACCTAACACACCTTGCAGCCATTGCCACGTCTCCTTCGCCCGGAGCTCCTCCATCTCCTCCCATAGTCACCACAAGCTCGTACCACCATGCACTTCGCCGTCGCCGACTGAGGCATCCTCCACTCATTGCCTCCGTCGGAGCCAACCAAACTCCTTCACACCATCACCGTGCCTTCACATTTCCCCTCTCAAGTTTTCCCTCCCTGTGCATGGGTAACTCTCCCTATCTTTCTCTCTATTTCTCTGTGTATTATGTGATGGGTGCATATGTATTAAGTGAGTTGATCAGACACATATATTGCATATATATTGTAACATTATCATGTTTATTGTCTAATAAATCCTATTGATAAGTCTTATTTTTATTTAATAATGTGCAGGCCCATTGCAAAAGGAGAGGGAAGAGAAACGAGCCCAAAAGCCCATAAAAATTCTGATTTAATTCAGAATTAATTCAAAATCAGAAAATCAGTGCAGATCAAGGCAAATCCGAAAAGATAAAATCAGCTAAAAACTGGTTAAAACAAATCTTCACAAACCAATTGGTTAAAGCCAAAGATCAAAGGTAGTTTCGTTAAAATCCCAGACCTAAACTGAAAATCTAGCTGAAGATAAAAGAAATCGAGAAACCAGAGACGTGTGCCCCCGGGTGTGGCCACCTGGCCACACCCAGGCGGCGAAAACATGGCCAAAGCCACATTTTCGCGGCTTTGTTGAGGAAGTTGGGGGAGCGTTTGGTCCCCTATCTTCGTACGCTCTTCCCCGTTTGGTTTTGCCTATAAATACTGGGTTTTCAAAGATAACAGGGAACGATCAAGCAGAGAATAGAATTTAGGCCATTCTGTAGTTTGTAACTTAGGTTTTTAGTTTTCTTATATGTAATTTTTATTTTCTTTATATAACTGAGAGGACAGGGGATTTTCATGGAGGAATGAGAACAAACTTGTACTGAGGGTGACACCGGTATAAGTAATCTTTTCTTTCATTGTTATTTGAATCGAATCGAAGTTTTCTTTTCTTTTCTATTCTTATTTTTT
Organism: Agave tequilana; assembly: GCA_038442645.1. Classification (NCBI taxonomy): domain Eukaryota; kingdom Viridiplantae; phylum Streptophyta; class Magnoliopsida; order Asparagales; family Asparagaceae; genus Agave; species Agave tequilana. The sequence continues at coordinate 72,355 of JAVJIF010009329.1, read as the reverse complement.
TTGCTTCCCTCTTCTGTTTGTGAATCCAAATGACTCTGATAGCCTCGAAGTTGCCTTGCCCTTGCAAGTGCCGTTGATGACTTATGGTGATGGATATCCATTTCTATGGTAGTATAGCTTGCCCCTTCATTTCATAGTGTAAATTGGGAATGTGTAAGATCCTATTTGTCATACTTCGCTCGCCTTCAAACAAAGGCACATCATCGATACGGGTCAAAGGAAAGTAGGCGCTAAAGAGGTAATTAAGTTTTTTAGGTTTTAACTTTCTTTTCTTTTAATTTTAGTTTATATCACCACAATCTCCCAAACTCTTTCATTCACTCCTTTTAATTTCTTTGTATAAATCTATTTTCTATTTTCTCACCCTTCTCAATCTGCCATTTTCTTCTTAATTTAATTGTAACTTATTTTTCATATTCTTTAAAGAATAAAAAGAAGATCTTTAACTATTGATTGTAACTTAAAAGAGAACTTGCTAAAAAGCTTCCATCGCTAGTCCCTCCTTGTGGATCATGGCCCGTATAGCCACTTGCTATTGTGGTAGTATTGAGTACTTGCACATTCTATTCTTGAGTTCTGAAATTCTGTATTTTTGTATGCAGGTTAAACTCAATCAAATTTTGGCGTCATTGCCGGGGAGGGACGGTAAGTAATTCTCTTTTTAAGTTTATATTTTTGGTTAACTTTCTTCTTTATTCTTGGTGCATAGTGATAAATATCAAGGAAATTTTTGCTGTAGTGGATATATAAGTGGCCCTTGACTCTGCTCAAGAAAGCAGAGCTCAGAAGCCCTCAGATTTGCTACATTCTAGTGGTAATTTAAGTGAACTATTAACCTGTATTTTTACAGGTTGGCTGAATTGCAAATCTAAATTTCTGTAGCTATTTATTTTCTAGTTTGTCTCACTGTACATACTTTCTAACCTCAGTAATAAAATGATGTTTGCTAATTGCTTAAAAAAGTTTAGACTTGCATTCTAGGTATTTGTCTAATTACGTTTCTTTTACAGTTACTGTTGAAGAAAGCTGGAGATAAGGTACGTATGCATAGCATATAGTTTAGAAAATATTCTTGGGTGATTATTTGCTTGTCGAATGTTACTTTTTTATATCTTGCACACTTTGCACAATCAATCTTAGGGGCAAAACTCAAAATAAGATAAGGTGGGAAAGTCATTACCCTTCCTTAGCCCACAAACCATCTCCAAGCATGCAGTAACTCAAGCCTAACTAAAACTGAGTAGATGTTGGCCCTAGGGACAACTCGGACTTATATAGGAGACAGACCTAAGGGGGCAATTGATTTGAATTTGACTCTTGCCAAATCGGTGTTTAAGGTTAGGATTTGAGGGGCGAAACCCCGAAGGTTGCTGGTTTGCATAATTAGGCCCATTACTTAGGCATGATACCTCCCATAGATCTTGCTCCTATCTGGCTGATTAACTTGTAGTCAGATTCGACAGTCTAACCAGTTAGGAGTCGTCTAGGTCTAAGGTTTATCCTAACTTAGGATGGATTTTATTTCTTTTTGTTTGTTTATTTGCTTGTTTTTCTTTGTTTGATTTTGACATTTCTTGTTTGATATGGCTTATAACAATAATTTTTTCAACTTTAATGGTAATCCATGTTACATCCCAACCTCTTTTTCGGATGTTACCAACCCAGCATATTATAACTTTAACAAACCTAGTGTGCCAGATTGGTCTTATCCGAATCATTACATGCCCCAGTCATAATACTATGAATAAGACTAGAATAATCATTACTACTTACAGAGTCAATGGGGATACAACTCCCCCGAGTCATATTGTCAACCACCTTACCAACATCCAGCTTCATATACTCCTTCTCCCAAACAACCATTAGAAAAATCATTTGACTGGGAAAAGAGAATGGAAGTCTTAGACGAGCTTGAGCAACGAATTTAAATTTTAGAAAGCTCAAAATCCTATCAAAATGTTCAAGTCACAAACCCTTAATCTATGTTTCAAGAAGAACATACCAACTTAGAAAAGAGTATGAAATCTATGATACAGTTCCAAAATGATCTACTCGATATGATAGAAGCAAGACTTAGTAGATTGGAAAATATACGTAAGAATAAGAAAACTCTCCCGACCTAATCTTTGACTATTCTCGACACTTCTAGCTATATTGATGAAAACCAATAATCATGGTATCTTAAAGACTTTGACCAAGATTCAATTTCACCACAAAACCTTGAACTTGACCAATATCAACCCATAGACCAATTGGCAAGTCTTTATTTTAATGAGATTGAACTTGATTATGAATGTGAACCCAATTCCCAACATTATGATTCAGTTTCCATCTTCGAATCTATGTTGACTCCGGTATTCTTATCCAATTTGGACTAATTTTCTGAGCCAACATTTATTCTCGTACCCATAGATCTAGAAATAGAATCACCAATTTTGGATAGTCACATTCCGTTGATGGGAAAAGAATGTAAATTTCAATTCTTGAATTTGGACTCAATTCTTGCATCAAAAACTGACTCTCAAACCCAAAGCTGATTTGCCCGAGTTAGTATTAGTTCCTGAACCTATTATTCTTGAACCCAAGTCAACCATTCCACCAAGTCACATTCTTTTTTTGGACATAAATATAGACTATGATGACTCCATGATGATTTTCCAATACTGGTCATGTAAAAGGAGTAAGTTTCACGATAAGATCTTTCATGATTCTATTCATATTGGGCACTGTAAATATATAAATAAAAAAGAGGTCAATAATAGTGAGTTCCGTGAACTACCACATTATCTTGATTGGGTAGCAATGTTTGACCCAATCAGACTACCACCAGAACCACCACCATAAGGTAATATTTTCCTTCCCTTTCTTCTTTTTCATGCATCTATGCATTAATTCATACATTGAGGATAATGCATGAGATAGGTGTGGGGGAGGGTTCTAACATAACTTAGGTTTTTTTATTATTAAAAAAATTTATTAACATTTTCTTTACTTTTAAAAACTTTTTGAAAATAGAAACAATATTTTAACATATACTTTGTAAGAAATTAAGTCAATTTTAAGGAATAGGAGAATCATAATTAGGATTTCTTATACTTAGTCAAAATAAGATTATTTGTTTGATTTCAAGATTAGGAAGAAAATTTAAAAAAGTAATTTAGTCTTGATTTTTACCTTGATGATATATGCATGCTTTATACACTTACACACTTAGGGTTCAAAAATAAAGATTCTTATGCCTTATTATTAAAATAAAAAAAGAAAAAACATATATATATAAATTCTCTGATTAAGCTGGGTATTTGTGTCTCATAAAACAAAAGTATTCATGCCTAAGGCGGTTCATAATAAAATCCTTAGTTTTGTGACCTTATTTGCTCAGGTTCTTAAGTCCTTGGGGTGTTTTCTCACCCGGTGCCCTAAGACCGTTTAGTGTGGGAGTCACCGATTAAAAGCTCGTGACATAGGCAGATTAGAAAGTCTAATAGAACTAAGGAATAATATCACCAAAAAATTAAAAAATAAAAAAATATATATATATATAATAAGGCATAAGAGTTAGAGTTAAAGAACCCCCAGTCAAAATTTTATGGTCACAAAGGTGCATATGACTTTGGGTAAAATAATAGATTAATTGAGAAATACAGTTTGACTCCATGCCTTGGTTGATAACAAGTTTTTGAATTAAGACTAAGCTTAAGAATAAAAAGTTCAGTTTTCCTATAACTTATAGATTACTTAATTCTTACAATAATACTTCAAATATTTTTTTCTCTTTCAAAATATATTTTCAAAATGCTAACACTTTGTTTCTCTTTCTTTATAGATTTTGTAGGTGTAATCCACTGAAAATTCTCACGAGACAAAACTCGTCCTCTAGGGGGAACCTAGATATTTAACAGCTTATTGCACAAGCTCAGTGCAATCGCATGACCTGCGAAAGTGGTCTAATCATCTTTGGTTTAGTTTTGTTATTTTGCTCGAGGATGAGCAAAAGATAAGTGTGGAGGTGTGATCGGTTACATATATTGCATATATATTGTCACTTACCATATTTATTATCTAATAAATCCTATTAATTATTCTTATTTTTATTTAATAATGTACAGGCCCATTGCTAAAGAAGGGGGAAGAGAAACAAGCCCAAAAGCCCATCAAAATTCTAATTTAATTCAGAATTAAATCAAAATCAGAAAATCAGGGCAGATCAAGGTAAATCGGAGAAGATAAAATCAGTTGAAAATTGGATAAAACAAATCTTTATGAATCAATTGGTTAAAGCCAAAGATTAAAAGCAGTTTCATCAAAATCCTGGACCTAAACTGAAAATACAACTGAAGATAAAAGGAAATCGAGAAACTAGAGATGTGTGCCCCCGGGTGTGGCCACCTGGCCACACCTAGGCCGCGTTTCTGTGGCATTCTAGAGGAAGTTAGGGAAGCATTTGCTCCCCCTATCTTCGTACGCTCTCCCCGGTTTGGTTTTGCTTATAAATACTGGGTTTTCAGAGACTACAGGGAATGATCAAGTAGAGAGTAGAATTTAGGCTATTCTATAGTTTGTAACTTAGGTTTTTAGTTTTCTTTTATATAATATTTATTTTCTTTATGTAACTGAGAGGATAGGAGATTTTCATGGAGGAATGAAAACAAGCTTGTACTGAAGGTGACACCGATGTAAGTAATCTTTTCTTTCATTGTTATTTGAATCGAATCAAAGTTTCTTTTCTTTTCTATTCTTGCTTTTGTTTGCTTTCCTCTTCTGATTTGTGAATCCAAATGACTCTGATAGCCTCGAAGTTGCCTTGCCCCTTACATATGCCGTTGATGGCTTATGGTGATGGATATCCATTTCTATGGTAGTATAGCTTACCCCTTCATTGCATAGTGTAAATCGGGAATGGGGAAGATCCTATTTGTCATACTTCGCTCGCCTTCAAACAAAGGTACATCGTCGATATGGGTTAAAGGTAAGCAGGCGTCGAAGAGGTAAGTAAGTTTTTTAGGTTTTAACTTTCTTTTCTTTTAATTTTAGTTTAGATCACCACAATCTCCCAAACTCTTTCATTCACTCTTTTTAGTTTCTTTATATAAATCTATTTTCTATTTTCTCACTCTTCTCAATCTACTATTTTCTTCTTAACTTAACTGTAACTTATTTTTCATTTTCTTTTAAGGAACTAAAAGAAGATCTTTAATCATTGATTGTAACTTAAAAGAGAACTTACTAAAAAAGCTTCCATTGCTAGTCCCTCCTTGTGAATCAAAACCCGCATAGCCACTTGCTATTGCGATAGTATTGAGTACTTGCACTCTTTGTTCTAAGTTTGAAATTCTGTATTTTTGTATGCAGGTAAAACCTTAATCATGAGTGCATGTTTCTGTATTATATGTGTGTAGCTAAGTGTGTGTGTGTATGTTTAGGTGTGTGTTTATGTGCATGTGTGTATGTGCATATGTGTGTGTTTAGTATGTGTGAATGTGTACATGTATGTGTACGTGTGTGTGTATTTATGTGCGTGTGTGTGTGTGTTTGTGTGTATATATATGTGTATGTGTGTATTAGATTAGTGTATATGTATGTGTGTGTATTATGAACATGAGCGTGTGTTTATGTATAGATGTGTGTCGTGCGTGTGTGCATGTGTGGGTGTGTACATGTGTGAGTATATTATTGTGTGTGTGTGTGTGTGTTAATTTCCCTCCTCTCTGTGTATGTGAGTGTGTGTTTCAGTGCAGCACTTGGACTGATTGCCCGATCTGAACCCAGTAACAGAAGATTCGGAGTTACGTTCGCTGTGGACCCGATACGCTGACGATTTGAAGACCCGACATGCGAAACGATCTGGAGATCCAGACCAGTTCGTGCAGTGTAGACGTGATGGTGATTTAGACCCGAAATCATGAGTATTTACTTTTGTATTATTGTTATTTACTGTTATCAGTGAATGTTTCCTTTGTTATCAATAAATTATATTTTGTTTCATCATTATCATACTTCAAAATTATTTATACAAGTTGATTACTGTTCATGACCATGCTCACTTTGATGATATTTATACCAGAGTAGTAGTATTTTGAGATTGGAATGTACTTGTAAATCGTCAACCGGATATTTTGAGTTAGTATTCAGTAGTTGATACTTGGATCTATCAATGGATATAATTAGAATAAAGTATGACTCGAGGTTGAGACAGATCAGATTAGTGAAAATAGTACATCTAAAAGATGCGTAGTGGATTACTAGACTTGTATTGTCATACCGAGGGAGAGTTTAGATAGATTACAGATAATAAATCAGATATATTTTGATCTTTATATGCCTGTGGATTTGATATTATATCACAGAGACATTATTACCTTATCATTTCATGTAAATTTGTTTACTATTTCGGATTGTGATGTAACTTAGACTGTGATCGGATTTAGATCTTGGATTTGATTGGTTCATGATTATAGTTATATGTGTGGATACTGGGTGAGCTAGTTAGCAAACTTGATTTTTCTTTATTGGTAATAAATTAAATGAGAATTTAATCGGATATTGATGATTGATTTTGTCACGTCACGCTTCCCAAAATACGCTGGAGCGGAGACGCGACACGAGTCGGCGACGCATATACGCAAGGAAAATACCTCACGAATACGCACTAAGCCTTTAGTAACCCAAAACAAGCTATAAATCGAAGCTATATTAAATCATGATTACTGCAATATCACATATAAGCATCACACATGATATCATATGAATCAAGAGCTGAAATAACAACTGAATTTGATATAACGAGAATCAGAAAATAATATGAATGCAAGAAAGATAAGAATACCGGAATCGAATAGGGAGAAGCTCCAGCTCTTCGCGAAGCGTACAGTCTCATCGAACACCTGCATAATAGAAATAAAGCGTTCAATATCTGGACGTACAAATTCAGGGTCGTCAGAAAGCGACCTGGTTAGTGTGTGTGTAAAGGGTAGAGCTCGTGCATATAAACAATGTGCATAGAATAATAACAAGATAAACTGCAAGTAGAAAATAAATAAATAACATGATAAACAAATAACTGAGTAACAACATGAAGATAAAAGTCAACTATCACAACTGTAAATAAGCAACTGATATCTGAATATGTATATATCACTAGTCTGGTTGGTTATTATTAACCTAACTAATATAGTACTTAGCTGTGTCTCATACAACAGCTATTTTCCCACATATCAAACAAAGTTATCGTTATTGTAACTACCTGTCAATGTAGTCCATGTGTTTTGGAAGAGTACCGTGCATGCCTGGTACCACGGTCTAACACCCCTGACGCTGAATCAGGACAAGCTGCAAGGCTCTAATATTTGAATACCACAGCCCCACACGAAAAGATAACTAGTGTGGCGCTGTAATCTGGGCATAGCCCTGACAACTGACAACTGAATAGGTAGCTAGTACTACCTTGGTTCCCCATGGTTGGAACCCATAACTCGGTACCATAATAAGTCCTTCCAAAATACACGACATGCATTATCAGGCAATTACCCCTGTTCCCCAGGTTATGGTGTCTTTTATTAATAAGCAATAATTTGAGTTATTATTAAAGAGTAACTATATCTCCAACAACTACCAATGTCAATACTAGCTGATAATCTGACAACTGACAACTGACAACTGATATCTGACAACTGAGTAGCTGACAACTAATATCTGACATCTGAAATAAGATACTAGAGATATAGCCACTAACACAATAGTGTCACAAACAACTAGTAACTGATATAGATACCTGACAACTACTATAAACTCTGAAATACATCATATGATAACCAGCAAATAATCTCACCAATAACTGATAAAGTAATGACTACTATCTCTGAAGTACAAGATCACCGATATCGACTAGATTACTATCACAATAGTTCAATCTTTATCAACTGAAGTAATCAATAATTAATCATGAAGCACATGGTATATCCTCGAGATCAACAAGTCAACATATACCGAAATCATAACGAAGTAAGAGAGTCATCCTCAAACAACATATAGTCTAGAATATCTACTTCTGATACTCAACATCAACATTTAAATAAATCCCAAATACTCACAACTATAAATCCAGCTACATCACACCTATCTTAATGAGTTCAAGATCCAATATAAAGAATGTAAATTCTAGATTAATTCTAACTCAAGATCAATCCAAATCACAATCCAACTTTCCTCACAACTAAGGCTGAATCCAGAATAATAAATAACTAAATAAGAATTAGCAAGAATACTAATATCTTGATAACAAAACATCGAGTCTAGAAATGTCTAACATCAAATCACATCTGATCCATGCATCAAGAAATCCAATCTCTTAGCAAAGTAACATCATAACAAGTCCGTCATCAATACCCGAATGAATCATCACCTAAGTTATTACCAAATGATAGAATAACAAGTCTAAGAAGTACTCTACATGAAACAAGTCATATGTCCTCAAATATGAACCGGGCCAACTAACCAGTGGATCGAAATAGGTCACTGTCTATGGTACATTAAAACTAGGCCTAAGCCAACAACGCCAAACTACCAACACATGAAATGACACTGATACAAGTTCCTATCAACTATGTAATTAAAGTAAATATTCATACATGTCTCATGAAGTGATACAAGTCATCAAACTGGTAAAATATGACAGAAAGTCACATGAAATGATAAGAGTAACATGTAAATGCATACTGACAACAGTAAATACACATGAATGAAAACTCACATGAAATGACGCGGTTTCGGAACCGAATCACCGTCTGGTCTTCACTATACGAACTGGTAGTGATTTATGGATCATCTCATAGGCCGGTCTTTGAATCGCCTATGTATCAGGTCCACAACGAGCACGAATCCGAATCGGGTCCGAATCTCTTATAGCTGGGTTCGGATCTCACCGAACGAATCCGAAACGCTGCAACACGTAACCAAACACATACATATACAAGTATACACATACATACATACTATATGCATACATACCCACACTTACATACATCTTATATATTTATATAAATAAAACACATGCATGATTAATGTACAAATTCATGCAAAAATACATGCCATGCATAAATACAAGCATATACATGCATACATCAACATCCCCACTCACGCACAAACCCACAACATATTAATTGAACTTTCACAATATTTACAATTATACCATTACACAATTAATAACTTCCACATTATTACACAAATGCCCCTACACAAATGAATATAACACTAACCTCGAGCCGATTTGCTGCGCACCGACGGAGGCTCTGACGGAGGCATCCGGGGCCGCGGAGGGTGTCGTTGGATAGAGCATCTCGCCATGAAGGGTGTGGGTGCATTCGTCCTCGCCTACGATGATCCACGGCGATCCACGGAGAGCCGAAAAATGGCTCCCACACAAGCAAATAACCCACAAGAATTAATATATACATTCATTTGCATTACACACACAGAGTACAAAATGAAGAGAGAGGGACAAAGGAGACTCACGGCGGCATGGGCATGGCCTGGAAGTGCTTGGGCTGCTGGCAGCCGCCAACTGGGGGTGAAGCAATGGAGGAGACACGGTCGGGTGTTGGGTTGCAAGACTGGCGCGCAGTAGTTGGGCACTGGTGTTGTGCTGCTGTCCATGAAGGGGAGGCCGACCGTGTTGTCGTGGTGTTGTCGCGCGCTTATGGAGGTCGAGGAGAGGGGCTCGGGCTGTACGCGAGGAGGAAGAGCTGCTGGACGCTGCTGCTACGGGTGGTGATCTCGGCTGCGCGTGGAGGAGATTGGGCGGCCTGGTCTGTGCGCCGGCCATGGTGGGAGCTTGGCTGGAGATCTCGCGCTCGCCGGAGTTGAGGGAGGTAGCGGCTTGGTTTTGGAGGAGGCTGGGCGTGGGGTGGTAGTGCGGGTGTGTTGGCGGCTAGATGAAAGAGGAGATGGGAAGATGAATTTGATTAGGTTAACTTTTAGGGATTAAGAGATTTATATAGGGATTAGTTAATGGTTTTGGGTTTGTGGGTATAAGCTAAAGGGTACGGGTTAATGGATATAGGCTTGTTGGGGTGTGAATGGGTAGTGGGTATGCTAATAGGTTGAGGGTTTGGATCAAGGGAAAGAAGAATACTACAAATAATAATAAATAAATACAAACTATAATAATATTAATAATTAATAACAACACCAAAAATAATTAAGCAAAATATTAATAAAGTAATTAGTCATAACCATTATAATAGTAACAACAATATATTATATCAATATAATAATTGTAACACTAATAATAATTACTACAAAATAATAATAATCATATTAATTAACATTAACAAAAATCAATAATAATAATATTCACATTAACTAATATTAATAATGGTAAATAATATCAACAACGAAATTAACAATAATATAATAAACACTTATAATAATAATTAACAATAAACATAGTAATAACTAAATTAATATTAATAATATTAAAAATAATATCTCTACTAATATTAATAAGAAATAAAATGATCATAATAAAATAATTAGTAAATCAAAATAAATATTTAGAAAAAAAATATAAAATAAAAATATAGTATTTCTAACTAGGGATCTTACAGATTTAAATATGAGATTTTTTTATTACAAAAATGAGATCTTGCACTTAGACTTGTCAGTAGACTCGATTGGAGTAGAGTTGACTTTGAGTTGAGTAATATGCATTTGATTGGACGGGTCAGAACTAGTAGACTATACAATTATACAGTTAGATTGTTACCTTGGTATATGGATCTTGTGATTACTTTGATAAAAGTGAGAGTGTATGATGATCTTGATCGGATTGAATAGTGAGGATTCGATTAGATGTATCGGAGCATGTATTTATTTCAATTATTAGGACTCAGACATATTGGGGACTTAGAGGATTAGAGTAGATTGATAATGATGAAAAACCGTATTACTGATCAATTGAGCTTTGTAATAGGTAATGAACTAAATATTCGATGTTTAAAGTGATTGTATTGAGATTATGAGATGATGGATCATGTTGTTGGCCCAGAGGCCTTCAACTCTAGTTTTGATGATGATTAACTCATGTAGTTATAGTTTACTAATAATCTTGTGCTGTTTAGTTTCAGATACTTAATCAAGATATTAGCAGGTGATTAGCTTCAACAAAGGTGTTTTGGAGCTTTCACATGGTGATTCAAGAGCCCGAGCGTCAAAGCTCATATCTAGCACTCATTGGAGTCAAGCTCGATGGATCACGTTTGGATCGAGTCGACTTGGAGACGGCGCTCTACAAGCGCTCTATAAGAAGGCTTCGATACAGTGTTTAGTTTATAATTTAGATCCATTGTTAAAGATTAGATAGTGTGATATGCTCAAGTTCCCAACACACACACTTGTTTAAGTTTCATATTTTGGTTTTCGGTTTTCAGTTTAACCGATCTTGGTTTTTAAGTCCAAACTATAGATATACTATATTTCATGTATATTGGATTATATCCATATACAACATGCTTCAAAGTTGTTTCAATATCATGTTTTTGTATTTGGATGTGTTTTGAAAAAATCGGATTTCCATTTCAAATTCAAGTTTTGGAAAATACGGATTTTGGTTTTCGACAAAATTTCTAAGTTACAAAAATAGTTCAAAATATTTGTAACATGGTTTGATTTTACTCAAACATATTTGTATATCAAAGTATTATACTGAAACTTTTTGTGGATTTTTAGAGATTTTATGGGATTTATTTGATATTAAAAACCCCAGTTTTCAAATCCTATATTTACCTGCCAGGCTCTGGCGGTCGACCGGACCAGGAGCCGGTCGACCGGATGTGCACGAGACGTGCACAAGGCCATGTCAGTTGCCGGTCGACCGAGCGGTCGACCGACTGAAGGCAACCCACTCTCGGGTTGTCCCGGTCGACCGGGCGGTCGACCGGCCACAGAGCCGTTGCTCTCTGGTTCTGGGCGCGATCGACCGGCAGGCTCAACAGTCATTTTTGACCGTTGGCCGGTCGACCGGAAGGTCAAAATTGACCTTTCTGCCAGCCAACGGGCAGAATTTTTATGGGGGCTATTTATACCCCATTTGAGAGTTGTTTCTTACCAAGTTTTTCAGAGCCAAAATTCTGATCTTCTCTAGTGTTTTAATACAAGTTTTCAAAAGAGTTTTTAGTTCCAAAAGATCAATCTTCATTTGTTTTCAAAGTGTTTGTTAATTCAAAGAAAATAGTCTTTTGGGAATTTGTTTTTAGTCTAAAAATTCTATATCTATTTAGAGATTTTCCCAAGTGATTTTCTTTATTCAAAACACTTTGTTTTCTCACACTTGAGCTTACATACTATCCTATCTATTAGGATCTTTGTTTTTGTGGGAAAAGAATTGGTTTGTGGTCCTTTGATCACCAAGTTGTAAACCCCTCCTACTTTGTGTTATCCCTCTTGTGTAGAGGTTGATTTTTAGAGAGGTGGCTTTGTGTCCTATCCCTCTAGTGAGAGGTTGATTGGTTGTTTGGCTAAGTGCCTACCCCTCTTGTGTGAGGTGGATTTTGTGATGGCTTTGTGCCTTGGCTCTGTGAGAGGTTGTATTGGTTGAGAGAGGAGTTGTGTACTCCCGATTGTATTTGCCCCAAATCCTCAGTGGAGGTTCCCTGTGTGGGAGTCCTGTGTGGACAAGTTAATGGAAATCCTTCTGTGTGAAGGCGGGGACGTAGAGCTGTGTGCTCGAACCTTGAAACATATCCGTGTGTTAGCGTTTGATCCACTTTCTCTAACTCTCTCTCTTTTATATTGTGCTTTGCATTGATTCATATTGCTCATTCATACTTATATGCTTGGTTGTGTTTGTTTGTGTGCCTCACTTGTATTTAACCACGAGAGCTTCATATAGCACCTTAACTCTTATTCAGAGGAATCAAGAGAAGTTAGTCCAGAGCCCTTCACTAGGAATTCGGCTACACTCATTGGTTACATTAAGTGTGCTGTCATTTAAGTTTTAATTTTTGCATTTTGTTCATTAGATTAGCCGTACACCTATTCACCTCCCTCTAGGTGCACTTACAATTAGTATCAGAGCATACTTTACTAATATTAGGTTTAACCACCTAGGAGTGTGATCTTGTTTTGCTAATCTTGATTTGCATTTGCACACATATAGTTTGCACTCATGGATAGCCCTCCCATGTTTGATATCTTAGACTTGATATATGGAAGGTTATGATGAGTTGTCATTTAAAAACCTAGGTTATAAAGTTTACCTTGCCATTACCAAGGAATCCTACCTTAGTGATAGCAAGCATATAGAGGCCAATGCACTAGCCCTAAACACACTTAGAGCATCTCTTGATAAAAAATATTTACATGTGTTTTCTCACTATGATTCCGCTTTTGTAGTATGGAACATTTTTACATCTCCTAAGCTACCAACGCTTATCAATAAGAAGAGAAAATCTAGTCGAGACGAGTCCGACGAACGTTGCTTCATGGTCCAAGGGAATGACTCCCTTGAGGTACAATCAGAAACTCAACTAGATACTAGTATTAGTTTATATTGCAATGAGTGTTCGGATGCACAAGCCTTGAATGATGAACTTTCCTAAATTGTGAAAATTTGATTTCAAAATATAAACTTTTGAAAAAGGATAGTTTTGGATTAAAAGAAGAAAATAAAAATTTCTCTTCTAGACTTGAGATTGCTTTGCAAGAAAGGGATGAGATTTCAAGTGAACGTGACTCACTTAAATCACAACTTGATCTTGCTTTAAATGAAAATAAGATTTTGAAAAGTAAAAATGATTGTGAAGATATTTTGAAGAAAAATGAAACCCTATCTTTAAAACTTATTTTTGTTTTAAAAGAAAATGATTTTTTGAAAAACAAAATAGATTTGATTTCAAAAGAATTGGAAGATTGTTTAAAGAAAAATGTTTCTTTGAAAAATGATTTGTATACACATGTTTGACATGCTAGTGTAGCTTCATCTAGCTTACCTATTGCATGTACCTCTTCTTCTATAATTGAAATTGATATATCTATACTAAAGAAGAGTGTTGATTTTGGGCTCCACTTTGAGCCATTGTGCTTTGAACCACTCACGGTTGGAATCTATGTTTCGAAAGAAAGAAGTTCCTCTTATGCATACACACAAATCACGGCATACACATGCTCCTCACGTACACACCCATAACACGATGTATGCTCATGTGTATACTTGTACACATTGTGGACGTAAGGGCCACCTTGCTAAATTTTGCTATGATAATATACATGATGTAAATTTAGCAACTAAATTTATTTGGGTTAGGAAAGGAGCTAATCCCTATGGACCCAAAAGAGTGTGGGTACCAAAGACCACCCCTATTGTATTTGATGCAGGAGTGGGCTCTCGCATGACGTGAGAGTGATGGTGCCTTGAGGTGGATGTGTTCCGAGCTTAAAGAGGACTATTTGGATGCATCACTTTCAAGGGGAGTTTGGTGGGAGGACTACCTTGTTTTGGAGACATGGAGAGTTGCCCTCATGGTTTAGGTAACAATCTCTTACTCCTCATTTATGTTTACATGCTTTTCATATTGTTAATTTTTAGCATGTCATGTTTTAATGATTCATTATGCCATATGCCATGTTTATTAGTCCTATGACATACATGATTAGTATTTGAGACACCCATGTTTAATATGGATTTATACCTATGTGTTCTCATATTTGGTTTAGCTATTATGTATATCATAGCTCTAATCCATGGGCATTTATCATAATGATCATATGAGTTTTTGTTTTGATTTCTATGCTTCATGCTTTGATTACTTGTCTAAGATGTTAGTTTTCATTAAAACTTGTACAACTAGTGAGCCACAAATAGACTTTATATGTTTGTACTTGAACGCTCATTTGTACTAATTAGATCTACTAATATAGTCTAGTTTTGATGATTCATACATTTTGACTTGTATTCCCATTTTGTACATGTTTTCATGCCTATGTTTAACTTCATGTATATGTCTATTTTATCTAAACTATTAGTTATACATATACATCCTTGAGCCACTTGCCTTCATGCATATACTTTCATGGACTCGTTTATGTTTGGATATGTATGTATACTTTAGTTTGTACATGACATACATATACCTTGAAGAATTCAAGTTTTGATGATTTTCATGTTTTTAAGGAATTTCACATTGAGCTTAATTGCTTATTTCCATGACTATGTTTTTCGCAAAACTTGTACACTCATATTACTTAATGTTTTCTCATGATTTTATTTTCATGAGTATTATATGTGCTATATAGTTTTTGAGTGACATTGGTTTAGTGATTTTCATAGAATATATATTTGTTTTATTCCTTACTTGAAGGATTTCGTACTAGTTTTCAAATTTTTTCATTAAATTAGTTCGTATTCTTCATATGGTAGAGTTTTCAAATATACTATATTTTCAAACTTATTTTTGAAAACCCCTACCCATTTAAGGGCGGTTAGTTAGGCGACCATGCCTTGTATGCTTATTATTGAAAATCCTTTTAAATATGTGAATGAAATGGGTGGTAGGAAATATGAGTTATACAGTTGATCTTATTACGTTTTTAATTGGTATCATTGGATCTTTTCAATTGGTATCACTATTGACATTCTTTTTGTATACTCATATATGTTTTTATATATGTATGCTTCACTTCAAATAGTATCAATTTCGATTGGTATTCAATTTTCATACATATATATGCTTTATTTGTGCTTACTATATCTCTATATCTTTAAGCACAAATTTTGGTTATGCTAAGCTTGAATGACTATTATATTTCAATTGATTATATTTCAATTGGTATCTTGTACAAGCTTATGCATCGTTTTGTTTAATTTTTCATAAAGGGGGAGAAAATTCATATTTCACCTTTAATTGGTTTTGTTTACCTTTGGCATTTTACTCCCACACTTTATGTTAAAAATGATTGAAAAATGGTATTGATTTTTTTTTGGTATCATATGCTCCTAATGAAAAATTACTTTCAATTGGTACTAATCTTTACATTTGATATCAAGATTATCTATATGTTTACATCATTCAATTGATATCAAAATTTTTGGTTGAATTCTTCAAAATGATTTATTTACTTACAATTGGTAAATATGCTTTATTTACTTTCAATTGATATACACATGTTTATTTAAAATATTTGTTTTATGTACCTTCAAATGGTATATTTTTTTATTGATATCATGATGCACTAATTTGATATATGTTTTTGCAATTGGTATCATAATGTTTTGATTTGATTTCACCCCTCATTGATATTTTTTTGTTTAAGACAAAAAGGGGAGAACATTGTTTTATTGTTTTCTTTGACCTCTTTGTTGATGATTGACAAAAAGGGGGAGAAGTATTTGAGTTTATATGCATGTTTATTGTTTATTTGTAAGTTTATATCAAAGTTTATTATATATTGATATCAAGAGAGTTTGTTTGATGTTTTGATGTTTTGTTGATATTGGTATCAAGAGAATATATTTTGTTATTTTGGTTTATTGGTATCAAGATCTTTTGTTAAAATTGTTATTGATGATATCAAAAGCTTTTATTAATTATCTTCCAATTGGTATCAAGAGTTTTTTTATTGATTGGTATTAAGAGCCTTTATTGATCTTATTGATAGAGTTTTCAAATTGAAATTTTTATTGGTATCAAGAGCAATTATTTAAAGAACATGCTTATTTTAAAATGGAAAAGGAATTTATTTTAAAAGTTTGGTATCTAGAGCATGTTTATTTCATTATGCATGTTTATGCATATTCATGTTTAGTATTCATTGCATATCTTATTATTTATTGCCATGCATGAGTTAAAAGGGAGCTTCTTTGAAGCTTAACTTTAATCCATGCATATATAACTCCATGAGTTTTGTCATCATCAAAAAGGGGGAGATTGTTAGCCCAGAGGCCTTCCACTCTAGTTTTGATGATGATTAACTCATGTAGTTATAGTTTACTAATAATCTTGTGATGTTTAATTTCAGATACTTAACCAAGATATTAGTATGTTATTAGCTTCAACAAAGGTGTTTTGAAGCTTTCACATGGTGATTCAAGAGCCCGAGCGTCAATGTTCATATCTAGCACTCATTGTAGTCAAGCTCGGTGGATCACGTTTGGATCGAGTCGACTTGGAGATGACGCTCTACAAGAAGGTTTCGGTACAGTGTTTAGTTTATAGTTTAGATCCATTGTAAAGATTAGATAGTGTGATATGCTCAAGTTCACAACACACACTTGTTTAAGTTTCATGTTTTGGTTTTCGGTTTTCAGTTTAACTGATCTTAGTTTTTAAGTCAAAAATATAGATATACTATTTTTCATGTATATTAGATTATATCCATATACAACATGCTTCAAAGTTGTTTCAATATCATGTTTTTGTATTTGGATGTGTTTTGGAAAAATCGATTTCCATTTCAAAATTCAAGTTTTGGAAAATACGGATTTTGGTTTTCGGCAAAATTTCTAAGTTACAAAAATAGTTCAAAATGTTTGTAACATGGTTTGATTTTACTCAAACATGTTTGTATATTAAAATATTATACTAACTATTTTTGTGAATTTTTAGAGATTTTATGGGATTTATTTGATATTAAAAACCCCAGTTTTCAAATCCTGTATTTTGCCTGCCAGGCTCTAGCGGTCGACCGACCGGTCGACCGGCGACCGGATGTGTACGAGACGTGCATAAGGCCATGTCAGTTGACTGGTCGACCGAGCGGTCGACCGATTGAAGGCAACCCACTCTCGGGTTATCCCGATCGACCGGGCGGTCGACCGGCCAGAGAGCCGTTGCTCTCTGGTTCTGGGCACGGTTGACTGGGTGGTCGACCGGCAGGCTCAACGGTCAATTTTTGACCGTTGGCCGGTCGACCGGCCGATCGACCGGAAGGTCAAAGTTGACCTTTCTGCCAGCCAACGGGCAGAATTTTTATGGGGGCTATTTATACCCAATTTGAGAGTTATTTATTACCAAGTTTTTAAGAGCTAAAATTCTAATCTTCTCTAGTGTTTTTAGTACAAGTTTTCAAAAGAGTTTTTAGTTCCAAAGATCAATCTTCATTTGTTTTCAAAGTGTTTGTTAATTCAAAGAAAATAGTCTTTTGAGAATTTGTTTTTGGTTTAAAAATTTATATCTATTTGGAGATTTTTCTAAGTGATCTTCTTTGTTCAGAACACTTTGTTTTCTCACACTTGAGCTTACATACTATCCTATCTATTAGGATCTTTGTTTTTGTAGGAAAAGAATTGGTTTGTGGTCATTTGATCACCAAGTTGTAAACCCCTCCTACTTTGTGTTATTCCTCTTGTGAAGAGGTTGATTTTTGGAGTGGTGGCTTTGTGCCTTATCCCTCTAGTGAGAGGTTGATTGGTTGTTTGGCTAAGGCCTACCCCTCTTGTGTGAGGTGGATTTTGTGGTGGCTTTGTGCCTTGCCTCTGTGAGAGGTTGTATTAGTTGAGAGAGGAGTTGTATACTCCCGATTGTATTTACCCCAAATCCTCAGTGGAGGTCCCTGTGTGGGAGTCCTGTATGGACAAGTTAGTGGAAATCCTTCTGTGTGAAGGCGGGGACGTAGAGCTGTGTGCTCGAACCTCGAAACATATCCGTGTGTTAGCGTTTGATCCACTTTCTCTAACTCTCTCTCTCTTTTATATTGTGCCTTGCATTGATTCATATTGTTCATTCATACTTATATGCTTGGTTGTGATTGTTTGTGTGCCTCACTTGTGTTTAACCATGAGAGCTTCATATAGCACCTCAACTCTTATTCAGAGGAATCAAGAGGAGTTAGTCTAGAGCCTTTCACTGGGAATTCAGCTACACTCGTTGGTTACATTAAGTGTGTTGTCATTTAAGTTTTAATTTTCGCATTTTGTTCATTAGATTAGCCGTACACCTATTCACCCCCCTCTAGGTGTACTTACACATGTTACTGTTATATCCTAGAGCATATAGATGAGATTGTATATTGACTAGACAGTACATGTCATATTATGTGAGTATAATTCATGTTATCGAAAATTACTGAGAAAGTACGTTAGATTGTAACACCATGTACCATTATATTGTTTTATTGTTTACACCATTATACTATTCACACTAACATATTGTTCATACTATTACATGGTTTATACTGTCACTATTACAACGATTATATTATCCTAGTCATCTAGGTAACATGAATACTGAATGATGAGAATAATAATGTAAATGGACAGTCTACATCGGGATTGGAGAAATTGATGGAGGAGACAACATCTGTATTTTGGGTGGACCTAGGATACAGGTTGCACAACAGAGATAGGATTCCACTGCAAGGTTCCTGGGGATACCTGACATCCCATATTGTTATTGGTATATTGTTACTGTAGTACTTGACAGTATGGCCTGGTTCAGTGCTAGGAGTCTGGGCCATGGTCCCGGGTATGTACAAGACCCACTTAAATATAGAAATATCTTCTTCTATCAGTTTCAATAACATAGGACTCCAATTGACATGTATAGCAGGCGTAGTATGGGATGCGTCTATTACATATGTTAATTGGTGTTCGCTAACATAATTAATAATAATTAAATGACATGATACGCCATGTTTGATGTGTGTTAGTTTATTATGTCTCCTTGCCATGATAGACACCTGATACATATATGCTATGATAGACACTTGACCTTACACATAATTTTTATAACAGTTAGATTTCATTGCTCTTTAGGTTACGCACTGCATGTTATTGTAATACTGGTAGACCATGCTATCTTTTAATTTCTATATTTTCAGTGTATTATATATTGGTATTTTAGTATGTTCACATCGGATAGGGGTGTGCACCATTCCCTCATTTTACACGCTCATTGGGAGTTTTTAACTCCCTGGATTTGCACATCCAGGTCTATGTATGTTACCTTACTGATCAAGTATTTGGAGAGGATCACACGCCTTATGAGGAGCCAGAGTTCTCTTACTTGATCGTCCTTTCTCAGTATCTCTTCTTCCGTATTCTTATTGATTCCATTATTCTCTGTATTCTGAATTCAGTTTTCATTCCATTTTGATTATTCATGAAATATTATATCATGTGTAGAAATTTATATGTCATGTTGCAGTGATATTTAATACCTTCATAGTTGATTGATATAGCTTGTTTTAGTTACTTTAGGCTTAGTATGTATACGTGAGGTATTCTCCTTGCGTATATACATTGTTAACTCTTGTCATGACCCTGTTTTCTCATATTTTGGGAAGCGAGAAGTGACAGTAGGTCCCGTACTTTTCTAAGATAACGGTCCAAGAGTATCCAGTACTGAGCCAGAACATACCGCTAAGTACCGAGACTTACTGATCGCCCGAACAAGAGTATGGTATAGGGCTTGTGCATACCCGGCAGGAGAGAAAAAACAAGAGAGGTAGGGGTGCCAGTGCACCCCACGAAATCACTGGTAGCCTCCAGATAATCCCTCAAGAATGTGGCACGCGATACTACAAGGCCATCGTAAACATGGAACTAAATCAGGACCCATCAGTTTTCCCGACCCAATGTAAGTTGTTCAATTATATTAACAAGAGTACAAGAGCATGAGTTCAGTAGTACAAGATCACCGTTACGATATGTATAACAGGATTGCAGGTGTTAAGAAATTATTTGGTCAGGTGATCAGTGTTAGATGGAGTATAACAATACAAGCAATACAAGTAAACACAGAGTTATAACATCAACCATGTAACCAATCACACAAGCTAGTTTAGGAAAACAGAGTAAAAGAATATTTCAAACTCTTCACAATCATAATATTATAATTAATAATTAAGCTATTAAATAGCTATGCGGAGCTGAGCAACAACCAAGCGATCAACCAAGCGGTACTAAGTAAGGCTAGAGCGAAGCTAGCGTACATCACTAGACACTGTCATGCTCGGCGTTGTTATTACTCGCGGTGCAGCTAAATGTACACAGTGAAGCGAGTGTATGAACGCTAAGCTACCGTACGTGACAAAGTCACACTCACGGTGTAACTACGCTCAGACAAAGTTAGCGGTAAAGCGCTGAGCACTAGGCTCGCCTACTAGGCGGAGCATGTGAAACCTAAAGGTTTAAGCCCGGAGGCTGAAGAAAAAAGCCTAGAGGGTTGCGCCTGAAAGCAGGGTGACCACAAAGAGTCAGCCAGATAAGAGAAAGCCCAGAGGGTAGCACCCGAAGATAGGTGACCACGAAGGGGCGACCAAACATAGTAATAAAGCAATATTAGATGCAATATACATGTACAAGTATTAAACTATGCTACTACAAGCATTCATCACATCAATACAAATACATCACATCGGTACAAATACATCACCGATACAAATATGTTGGCAAAATACAACACAATCCAGGAATACAATAAAATACCCGTCGAAGCGGGATAACACAATAAGCGAGAATCACTCGCCTAAAAATCTCAAAATACACCGCAAATCTCAGAACTCCAGAAACTCCAAATAATCAACGCGTGTACACACTAAAATCTACTAAAATAGAGAGAGGAGAGAGAGAAGAGAGAGAAAGAATTAAAGAGAGGAGAGAGAGGAGAGAGAGAAGCAAGGGAGAGAAAGGGAAAGAGAGGGCACAGGCCACGGCCAGGGGAGCTGTGGCTTGGCTGGCCACAATTAGATGGTCGACCGGCCACTGGTGGCACGCCAGTCAGCCACCGGACAAGGGGGTGGTTGGTGTAGCCCCGATGAAGAGAGGAAGGAGGAGTTGTAGGGTGATGATGGGTGGTGGAGATGGATTGAAGAGGAGATGGTTGTGGTGGTGGATTTAAGTGGAGAAAATGGTGAAATTAGGGGAAAAGGAGGAAGAAAGAGGAGTGCGAGGTGTATTTGGTGGTGAGATGGAGGACATCTTGGTGGTGGGAGGTTGTAGTGGTGGAGATGGTGTTGTAGGTGAAGATTGAAGTAGTGGTGATAGAGAAATTGGGGTGGAGATGGTGAAATTGAAGGAGATGGGCAAATGAGTAGTGGGGGTTATGGTGGTAGAGTAGGAGGTGGTGATTTGGGAGATGAAGGAATTGAAGGAGATGGTGGCTGAATTTTATGGTGGAGTATTGAGGAAGAAGAAGATGGAGATGTTGGAGTTGGAGGAGAGTGGAGGGGCTTTGGAGAGGAGTGCGGCCGGAGCTGGCCACTGTCAGCCTGGGGTCGCCGGTCAAGGTTATCAGGAAGATGGGCGCCGGCTTGTGGTGGAGGTAACCGGCCACTTTGATGGAGGAGAGTGATTACGGGAAAAACAGAGATAAAGTTAAGAGTTAGAAGGATGTTATTTGAATGTCAGTTAAATATCTATCTTTTGAAACTTATCCGCGATAAAAGGGCCATGCGGATCGAATCTACAGGGGGAATGCGATAGAAGTTTTTTAGTATCTTTTTACAAACTAAATTGATTAGGTTGTGCTTCTTTATGTTAAATACTATATTAAGTGTTAGAAGTAGAAAAAGAAGAATATGGAATTTGGTGATAAGTTAGAGTTTAGAAAAGAATTAAAGAAATATGACCTACTAATTATCTACCACCACTGACTTACTAACGTATACAAGAATTTGCTTCACTTTAGATCATAAAAGTTAGACCTTAGAGTTGCCTTCAATTCAAGAAAGATACATACAATAAATACTAAACACTATTTGAAATAATCACTATCCAACACCTAAGATTAAACTATAGCCTTCTAAGTATAAAATAAGAAGAATAACCAAGATTCAACCATTAAACTATCAAAGCTATCTAAGCATATAATAAGAAAAACCATTAGAAAGTATTAACATATATGGATTTAACTAGTTATCATCATGTGCCTTCAAGAACTTTAACTAATCCTAGGGTTAAGCATGCATATGACCCAATCAGTTTATTCTAACCCAGAATTAGAAGTAGTGGTGGAGAGATTAGTAAGTTATGAAAAAGATTAGCTACTCATTATGAAAACTAAATAAAGCATGGTAGATGAGAAAGTAAGTAAATAAAGCAAGTAAATAAAGATAAATTAGAAAGAAAAACCTTGTTATTGATGTTGTCACCTTCAATTACAAAGAGCCTCCTTCTTATTTATAAAGCTTGAACTAGAAGTAGAAATAGAAGTAGAACTAGAATCTAAAAATTACAAAAAAATATTTAGAGAAGAGACTAAAAGAAAATTTCTAAGCTATAATCTCTGATGTGAAGTTACTTAATTATGAGAGATTTCACCTCTTTAAATAGGCCTCAAAGATAATCACAATAGGATACAAATTAGAAGGTTTCCCAATTCAATATGGGAATTCAATCTTGTAGCAAGTTGGCATGTTGATTGCTGAATATGACTCATCGATGGCTGCATTGGACAAAGTAGTAAATATAAGAATTATAGCCCTTCAAGTCACCTTTCTGTAACATCTTGAATCATCAGATTTGAATATCTGTAGTGAAAGTTATGATCCGAATACTAAAATGTGTACAGTCTAAATCCGAGTCTAAATTGATTTTGAATTCCATTTAATTTGAATTATCCTCCTTATCCCTATTAGGATTAGCTTTATCCCATTCATCTTCTAAAAGTATATCTTAAGATTTTGAATTTGAATTTTGAAGATGATGATTTATCCTTTCCTCCTCTTGATTTCGAATTGATTTAAATTGAAATCCAAATTTAAATAGGATTAGGGATAAAATAGAAGGTTCTTGTATCCTTATATTCCCATTTAAGTAACTACATATTATAATAAAAAAGAGGGTTAAATAGCAATATTAAATAAAGAATAATCAAGAATAAATGTGCAAATGTGATGATAATAATATAAAATTGAGATGCAATCAGAGAGAGAGAAAGAGTAAGAGGGAGAGATTAGTGAGTGTGCGAGAGAGAGAGAGAGATTTGTGAGATAGGGAGAGGGAGATTTGAGAGAAGGGGAAGGGGAAACTGTCGTCGGCTGGGGGAAGAAGAAGGAAAAGAAAAAGGAAAAGAAAGAAGAAAGAAGGAAAAGAAAAAGAGAAGAGAGAAGGTGGTGGACGAAAGTAGAAGGTAGGAGAAGTGGTGGAATGTGGTGGAAGAGAAAAAAAAAGAAAATAAGGAAAAGGAAAAAGGAAAAGAAACTAAAAGAGAAAAGGAAAGAAAATATACGGGTCAAAGCTCCAGATTCGGGAAAACACAAATATTATTTTATTTGGCCAAATTTTGATAAATTCAAAAAAATTCCTAAAAATTCTCTAAAATAGAAGATATTATACTAAGGAACATGTGAAGTCAGATTTAAGAAATTCAATTCTCTTTGCAAATTATAAAATTTAAAATCGATTGACGATACTGGTAGACACCGATTTTGAAGACTTTGTAAAATAATTCAGAAAATTTTCAAAAAATCATGAAAAGTCCAAAATATTAAAAATCTATATTTGAAACTAAAATCGGTAGAATCTAATTATCAGAAAGGTCAAATCAAGTAGTATACTGGGATCGGGTCTCAGGTTCGGACTCGGGCTGACTCTGAGTTCAGAAATTCGGATCTGAGATCAAACAATAATACAAATAATCACAAATAAAAATAAGTACGGGAAAAAATAGAAAAATATGATCAAAAATAGGGACACGTATCTAAGTACATATTCCGGGGATAGGGTGTTACATTCCATCAACCTTACAAAAATTTCATCCTCCAAATTTCGATAAGGAGGGGATCAATACAGAAAAGATAGGAATGATGATTATACCAATTATGATATGAACAACTGAGGGTAACGCTCACAATTTGACTGACAATAATCTCGAGACCTAAACATCTTTTGCACTTCCTGCTGTATAAAGCTTTGGATGGTGCTATATTAATACTGGCCTGATATATGTTAATAAGAGAATTCTGCCAGAGCTTCAATAAACTAATCCACTCTGAATAATATGAAGTGAGATAGCTTGGTGAGATAATCAATAATATTTCTTTCGAACTGCGAGGAAAAGTTGATAAAATCATAGAAATCCATAGTGATGAAATCCATAGAAATCCGTAGTTATGATATCCATAGAAATAATATAAATTTCTGTATTAGAAAAGCCCTCTATGACTTCAGAACTGATCAATCCTTCATTGCATAAATTATGCTAGAAGCGACAGAGATTACTTCTTTCGAAACAACATGACCCAAGAACATGATACTATCTAACCAGAACTGGCACTTGCTCTGCGTGACATGAAGCTATTTTTGACGAAGAGTCTGCAATAAAATTTTCAGATGTGCTGCATGTTTACTATTACTCTGGGAGTAGACTAGAATATCGAAAATAAGGAAAACCCTGATAAACCTGATCATAAATAAGAAAAACTGACAATAACGAGTTTTGAATGCTGCCTCCTGGATGATAACCAGAATGTAGATTAAATATTTAGAAAATACTTCGTAAAGTTGATCGAAGAGATCATCAATTCGAGGCGATAGATACTTATTAATAGTAACTTCATTCAGTTCTCTGTAGTCAATACATAGTCTTTAGCAATTTTTGTAATACTATAATTCTGTAGATGGTATTCAATATGGTGCTTTAGATGTAAGGCCATCCTTGGAATAAAATAGAGAATGTTGTAACTTTGTCTGGTAGAAGTCTTGAATCTGAAAATTCATTTCATATTGAAGTTCTGATTATATTATTGATTACTACCCCAATTTCTGTACTGATCTCCATGAAACATCCATATATATAAGAGTAGAATGCAAAGCAGTAAAATTATCTAATATGAAATTATACGATGTACTGGAATTAAAGAGTGCCAGAGCAGGGTGATAGTGAACCACAACTTACATGCCACTACATTTCCTTTTTTTCATATCTTAAGTTGGTATAAAGATGACAAAAACTAGAAAGTAAAAAGATGGAAGTGGTTCAGGAATCAAAGGAAGGACGATCAAGAGAGAATAGATAACTTTGTGCTTTGCAGTTGATTGTATAACTGTGATTCATGCATTCCAGTTGCAAATTTTTTTACCATTAATTTGCCATCTGGATGTACTGAAGGAGTGAGAGCTTAGGCTCTGATGCCATCCTATAACGTCTGATCCCGCAGGTATGGAGATAATACTGCGACGTATATATGCAGGACGAAAATACCCTCATGTATATGCGCTAAGCATCAGTACATGCAAAAATCAGAGTATGAACGTATGTCCTGATATACATTTCAACTAAAAGAATACAATTACAAAGTTATCACGAGACGTGATCAAATATTACATGAATATTACATTACCAAAAGGTGCAAAAGTATGATTTACAATATAAAAAGTACAAAAGAAGCTCACTAGCTACAAGAGAAATCCCATGAGCTGATCAAGAAGAACTGGATAGGAAGGAGCTACAGCTGGTCAGCCTGCTCCGCAAGATAAACTCGGTCCTCTGTGAACGGGTCCACTTCAGCCCAAGCTCCAGAATCTCGATATGCAGGTCAAGGAAGTTAGAAAGCTACCAAACGAATGGTAAAATGAGTGCCAAGTGACATGCACAAGCAAATACATGTGTATTGATAAAACTGACTCAGAAAAGTATGTATCGAAAACTGTATCGTTAGCATGCACACACGAATGAGGCATCAAGTAATCTGTTATACATATATGGCAAAACTAGTTGTACGAGTTCAGTTGACAGATTCATGAGATTAGTACGTCAAGAGGATAATCCAAACAAGAAAACCCTCATATATATATATATATATATCTCATGTCTCCACCGACTGAGTGCATACAACCCGAGTTGCCCTCAAATAATAGAATAAGAGAACAACATGACAGGTACCGTGAAGTGTAACTTGTACTCAAGACACACATGCAAGCAAGAAATAGTAATATAAATGGTAACAGAGAATCCGTATAAAACCAAGAGCAAACAAGTCAGGAGGTTAAGTGCAGTAGAACAAGTATAATATCAAGCAAGAGGTAGACAGTGTATTACACAAGTGGAAAGCAATGTATAATATAGTATAAATAATAATAGTAATAATAATTAATATTGATAAATTCGATGAAAGCAAAATCTGATATAACCAAATGCGGGCAAAATCAGTTGTATAACTCAGTTTACGACTTCATGAGACTAGTAAGTCAAGGAAATAATCCAAATAAGAAAACTCACACACACACCCCTTATATCCTATATCACCATAATCTAAGTATATATAACCCGATTTGAAGGGCGACACGAAATTCAATAAAACAGTGACGAATAATTATATTAGTATTATCGGGACTCATCTAATTTGTATGCCTCAATATGCGTCCCATTTTACGTACCTTTACATATAAATTAGAGAGTAGGTTACTTGGAAACGGATGGAGTTGGACGAATCATGTTTAGAATGAGTCCCATACTTGCCTGGGACAACAGTCCAAGAGTATCCAGTGCTAAGCTAGAATGTACCATTAAGTACTGGGACTTACTGATCGCTCGAATAGGAGTAGGGTATCCCATATCCCATAGGATAGGCCTAGGGCTTATGCGTACCTGGTAGGAGAGAAGGAACAGGAGGGGTAGGGGTGCCAGTACACCCCACGGAATCACTGGTGGCCTCCAGATGATCCCTCAAGAATGTGGCCGCACGACACTATAAAACCATCATAAACATGGAACTAAATTAGGACCCATTAGTTTCCCTCGATCCGATGTAAGTTGTTTAATTACATTATATTTTTATATATTATTATATTAACAGGAGTACAGGAGGTGCATAAGTGCAGGATCACTATTACTATTGTATAATAGGATAGCAGGTGTTAAGAAATTAACTGGTTAGGTGACAAGTGTCAGGTGGAATACGACAATACAAGCAGTACAAGTAAACACAGACTTATAACATCAACCAAGTAACTAATTACACAAGCAAGTTCAGGAAAATAGAGTAAAATAATATTTCAAACTCTTCACAACCATAATATTAATAATTAATAATTAAGCTATTAAATAGCTATGCAGAGCTGAGCAATAACCAAGTGATCAACCGAGCAGTAGTAAGACTGGCGCGAAGCTAGCGTACAACACTAGACGCTATCACACTCGGTGTGGTTACTACTCGCGGCCTAGCTTAACGTACACAGTGAAGAGAGCATATGAACGCTAAGCTATTGCATGTGACGAAGCCACACTCATGGCGTAACTACACTCGGATGGAGTTAGTGATAAAGTGCTTGCCTACCAAGCGGAGCATGTGAAATCGAGAGGGTTTAAGGCCGGAGGCTGAAGAAAAATCCCAGAGGGCTCCGCCCGAAGGTAGGGTGACCACGAAGAGTCGACCATATAAGAGAAAGGCGGAGGGCTACACTCGAAGACAGGGTAACCACGAAGGGGCGGTTAAACACAGTAATAGAGTAATATTACAAGCAATATACATGTACAAGTATTAAACTACGCTATTTCAAGCATTCATCACACTGATACAAATACAACACACTGGTATAATACATCACCGATACAAATACATCAGCCAAATGCAACAACACAATCCAAGAATACAATAAAACACCCGTCGAAGTGGGGTAACACAAGAAGCGAGAATTATTCACTTAAAAATCTTGGAATACACCGTGAAATTCCGAAACTCTGAAAAGTCCAAATAATCACCACCTGTATCATTAAAATCTACTAAAATAGAGAGAGGACTGAGAAAGAAGTAAAGAGATTAGAGAGGAGAGAGAAAAGAGAAATAAGAAAAAAGAAGGTAAGAGAGGGCATAGGCCATGGCCAGGTGGTCGGCCGGCCACTGGTGGTGCGCCGGTCATCCGCCGGCCAAGGGGGTGACCGGTGCAGCCCCGAGGGAGAGGGGAGGAGGAGCTGTGGGCTGATGATGGGTGGTGGAGATGGAATTGAAGAGAAGATGGTTGTAGTGGTGGATTTGAGTGAAGAAGATGGTGAAATTGGGGAATAAGAGGAAGGAAGAGAAGTGGGAGGTAGATTTGGTGGTGGAGATAGAGGAGATCTTGGTAGTGGGAGGTTGTAGTGGTGGGAGATGGTGTTATGGGTGGAGATTGAAGTGGTGGTGATGGAGAAATTAGGGTGGAGATGGTGAATTGAAAGAGATGGGAGAAGGAGAAGGAGTGGGGGTTATGGTGGTGGAGTAGGAGGTGGTAATTTGGGAGATGGTGGAGGAATTGGAGGAGATGGTTGTTGAATTTGATGGTGGAGTTTTGAGGAAGAAGAAATGGAGATGTTGGAGTTAGAGGAGAGTGGAGGGGCTTTGGGGAGGAGTGTAGCCGAGGCTGGCCGCTGCTTGCCTGGGGTCACCGGCCAAGGTCGCCGGGGAGATGGATGCCGACTTGTGGTGGAGGTGACCAGCCACTTTGATTGAGAAGAGAGAGAAAGAGTGAAGGGGGAGAGAGATTAGTGAGTGTGGGAGATAGATTTCTGAGATGGAGAGAGGGAGATTTATCAGAAGGCAAGGTCAAGATGCCGTCAGCTGGGGGAAGAAGAAGGAAAGAAAAAGAAAAAGAAAAACGAAAGAAGAAGGAAAAGAAAAGAAGAAAAGGAAGGTTGTGGGAAAAAGTAGAAGGTGGGCGAAGTGTGTGAAAGGTGGTGGAAGAAAAAAGAAGAAAAAAAGAAAAGAAGGATGAGGAAAAGAAAAGAAATGAGAAAAGAAAAGGAAAATATCCATGTCAAAGCTCTGGATTCGAGAAAAAACAAATATTATTTTATTTGGCCAAATTTTGACAAATTGAGAAAAATTCCCAAAAATTCTTTAAAATAGAAGATATTATACTGAGAACATGGTAAAGTTGGATTTAAGAAATTCAATCACGTTGCAAATTAAAAAATCTTGAAATCGATCAGCGATACCGATCAACACTGATTTTGAAGATTTTATAAAATAATTCTAAAAATTTCAGAAAAACATGAAAAAAATCAAAATATTGAAAATCAGTATTTGAAATTGAAACTGACGCAATCTGACTACCAGAAAAGCTAAATCAAATAATACCGGGGATCGGGTCCTGGGTTCGGACTTGGGCTGACTCTATATTTAGAAATCTGGATCTGATACCAAACAATAATATAAATAATCACAAAAATAGAAATAAGTATGGAAAAAATAGGAAAATACAATCGATAAATCGAAACACATATCTGGGTACGTATTCCAAGACAGGTGTTACAATAAACTCAAAGTCAAGGTTTTAAACTAATTAGTGTCGATTCAAGAGCTCAAACATAAAGATCATATCATATACTCAAGAATGAGTCTAGCTCAAAAAAATCAAGTTTGGATCGAGTCAAGAAGAAGAAGATCAAGAGAGAAAACTAGAAGCTTTATAAAAGAGTTTGTAAGTATTTAGAAGTTTTGTAAAGTTTAGATTAGATTTAATCACTCGACTTTACACACACACACATGAAAGTTTTAATATTAGTTTGATGGTTTTCATTGAATATAAATTTGTGTTTTGATTTTCAAAAAGTTGAGTTTAACAATATCGATTTGAAAAAGACTCTATACTTTGTATTTTAAACTCAAATCATGTGTTTAAATTGTTTATATCTTAACTAAATGAGTTTTATAGTTTGTAAGATGTATTAGATTTCATCCATACATATTTGAAATCCAATACATATTAGAGCTCTATTTGTTCAAATAAAATTATTTTGATGAGTTATAGTTTTGATTTTATCAAAAATTGATTTTATGAATAGAAAATCTCAAAACGAGTTTTAATTAATTGATATGTGGATTGAAATTTGTCCATACACATTTGTGTTTCAATAGAGTTTGAGAAACTTATTTTTGTATTTTATACAAGTTTTTGTTTTAACTTGTTCAAGCTTAAATTTTAGATTTGAAAATATATTTTTTAAATATAGTTTATGTTTCAAAATTATATTTGATATTCAAAAAGAAGTTCACATATTTGTAATATGTGTTTATTATTAATCACATATATTTGTACTCTAAAGTATTTACATGAACTTATTTTTGTAGATTTTTATAGGAATTTAGTTTGGTTTTAAAAGATTTAAAAATAAAAATAAAATTATTTTTGGCCTAAGCCGGTCGACCGGGCGGTCGATCGAATGTGTCGCCAGCCAGTTGGCTTATGCACATGGTCGACCGGGCGGTCGATAGATGGTCTGAGAGTAAGATTGCTCTCTCTGGTCGGTCGATTGGGCGGTCAACCGATTAACAGAGAGCAAGTCGCTCTCGGTCGGTTGACCGATTTTTGTGAGAACAGATTTGCTCTTACAGTCAGTTAACAGGGTTGCCCCAATGGCTAAAATTATAGCCCTTGGTGGTTGACCGACCGGTCGGTCAACCGCTAGGCCAATTCTGGCCTTGGTTTGCCCCAATGGTGAGTTTTTGTTAGGTGCCTATAAATTGGGTTTTTGGGCTAGTTTTTCACTAGTTTTTCAAGAGTTTATTTTTGTTGGCCCAAAGGCCCATCGTTCTAATTTTGATGATGATTAACACATGTAGTTATAGTACTAATAATATTGTGTTTATTAGTTTCAGTTAGGTGTTTAGCTTCAACAAAAGAGTTTTGGAGTTATCTCACGTAGATTCAAGAGCTCGCGCGTCAAGATCGCATCTAGCACTCATATGGAGTCAAGCTCATTGGATCGTAATTGGATCGGGTCATCTTGAAGATGAGGATCGACAAGAAGACTTCGGTTTGTTTAAATCTTATGTAAAGATAAATAGTGTTGATATGCTCAAGTTCACACACACACAAGTTCAATATGTTTGGTTTTGTTTAACGGTTTTGGATTTTGAATATACGTATGGTTTTAATGAATAGATAGAATCAAAACAAGTTTACATGGTTTAATGTATATTGGATTTCATCTATATACATATATGCTTCACATATTTGGAAAAACTTATTTTGAGGTTCTATTTCATGTATTTGGAGTTTTGTAATTAACAAAACTTATTTTTAGATTTCATGTCAAAAACATAGATATATACATTACATATGTACTGGATTCTATCCATATACAATATGCTTCGAAAGAGTTTTAAATATCTTGTTTTTGTATTTATACAAGTTTGGCAAAATCGGATTTCCATTTCAAAGTTGGTTTTTAGAAAATACCGTTTTTGTTTATGGTCAAATATTTTATATCACAAAATAGTTCAAATAGTTTGTAATATGTATTGATTTTTGATCACACATATTTGTTATTCAAAGATCTAATAAGAACTTATTTTTGTGAAATTTATAAGTATTTATGGGATTTAATTGGTGTTAAATAATCTAAGTTTTCAATCCTTAATTACCCAGCCAGATCCACTAGCGGTCGACCGGACCGGTCAACTGATGTGCACGAAACGCACACAAGGGCTAGCTTATAAGGCTGGTCGACTACACGGTCGACCAACTAAAAGCACCCTCACTCTCGGGTGCTGCCGGTTGACCAGGCGACCGACCGACAGGCTAAAGTCGGTCGACTGGGCGGTAGATTAGAGTGCCAACGGTCAGAAATATGACCGTTGGGCCGGTTGATCGGAAAGGCATTTATGTCTTTTCCAGCAGCCAACAGGCAGATTTTTGAAGGCCTATAGATGGACTTCTCTTGGGCTGTTTTCAACATGGTTTAAGAGCAAAATTTCTATCTTTCCAAGTGTTTTGCAGCAAGATTTTAAAGAGTTTTTGGGCTACAAAGTTTTATTTTTATTTGTTTTCAAGGGTTGAAAAAATCAAAGAAAAATAGAGTATTTGGAATATTAGTTTTGATCTTCATTTCTATCTTCTTCTAGTATTTTTTTCAAGTATTTTTCTTTGTGTTTTAATTTTCAAACTCTTTGTTTTCTCACACTTGAGCTATCTTCTCTATCCTATCTATAGGATCTTATTTTTGTGAGAAATATAGTTTGTGGTCTATTGAGATCACCAAGGTCGTTTGTGATCTTTGAGATCACCAAGTTTTAAACCTTTATTTGCTTCGGTTTGTGCCTATCCCTCTAAGTGTAGAGGAGGTTGTGCTTTGGGTTGTAATTATCTCTTTTGTGTAGAGGTGATTGTGGTGGTGTTTGTCTTAGAGCCTTATCCTCTTTGTGTAGAGGTGATTGTTGTTTTGACTTAGTGCCTTAGATAGGATCTTATTTTTGTGAGAAATATAGTTTGTGGTCTATTGAGATCACCAAGGTCGTTTGTGATCTTTGAGATCACCAAGTTTAAACCTTTATTTGCTTCGGTTTGTGCCTATCCCTCTAAGTGTAGAGGAGGTTGTGCTTTGGGTTTGTAATTATCTCTTTTGTGTAGAGGTGATTGTGGTGGTGTTTGTCTTAGAGCCTTATCCTCTTTGTGTAGAGGTGATTGTTGTTTTGGCTTAGTGCCTTACCTCTTGTGTAGAGATGGTTGTGTTGGCGAGAGGAGTCGTGTACTCCTAAGTTTGTATTTGCAAATTCCCCCGTAGAGGTTCCCTGTGTGGGAGGTCCTGTGTGGACATAGTGAAAATCCTTCTGTGTGAAGTCGGGGATGTAGAGCAGTGGTTCAACCTCGAAACATATCTCAGTGTTGCGTTTCATCCACTATTTCTAAACTCTCTCTTATATTTTGCATTGCATCATATTGTTCATATCATTTATATGCTTGGTATTGATTGTGTGCCCATACTTGTGTTGAACCAAGAGAGCTTTATATAGCACCTCAACTCTTATTTAGAGGAATTTAGAGGAGATAGTTCAGAGCCCGTCACCGGGAATTCGGCTACTCTTTAGTTACACTTAGTGTGTTACAATTAGTTTTTAATTCTGCATCATTTGTCATTAGATTAGCCATACACCTATTCACCCCGCCTCTAGGTGTATTTTCAATTGGTATCAGAGCCTACACTCCTGATATTAGGTTTAACCACCTAGGAATGAGATCTTTGATTACTAATCTAGATTTGCATTTGCACACATATAGTTTATACACTCATGGATCACCTTGCCCCTCCCATGTTTGATTTTCTAACATCGATATATGGAAGCTTAGAATGAGTGCTTATTTAAAAGTCCTAGGTTTCCATGTCTATCTTGCCACTACCAAAAAAAATCTATTTTGGTAATGCCAAGTACATTGAGGCTAATGTACAAGCCCTAAATGCACTAAAGCATTCACTTAGCAAAAAATATTTATCTATGATTTCTCATTGTAATTCCACTTTTGCAGTGTGGAATACATTGACTTCTCCAAATCTACAAACGACTAACTATGTGGAGAAAGAATCTAGTAAAATGAGTCCGAACAAGCTTGCTATATGGTCCAAGGGAATGACTCCCTTGAGGTAAACTCGGACACTCAACTAAATGATAGTGCTAGTCTTCAGGTGATGACTATATGGATGCCGATACTTGAATGAAGAACTTTCATTATTTTGTGAAAACTTGCTTGAAAAATATAAACTTTTGACAAAGAAAAGTTTTAAAAGAAGAAAATAAAGATTTATTTTCAAAACTTGATTTGATTTTGCAAGAGAAGGATGAGATTTCAAGTGAAAAGGACTCCTTGAAATCCCAACTTGACCTTGCCCTAAATGAAAACAAAATTTTAAAGAATAAAAATGATCGTGATGATGTTTTGAAGAAAAATAAGGTTTTATCCTCAAAACTTAATTTTGTTATAAAAGAGAACAATTCTTTAAAAAATAAAATTGCCTTGATTTCAAAAGAATTGGATTTAATTTCAAAAGAAAACACTTCTTTGAAAAATGATTTATCTTCTCATGTTTGTCATGCTACTATAGCTTCACCATCTAGTGTTTCTATTGCATATTCTATTTCTTCTTCTAATGTTGAAAATGATATAATTATGTCAAAGAAGAGTGTTGATTGTTTGGGCTCCACTTTAAGCCAATGTGCTATGGATCACAAGAAATTGGAATCCATGTTTCGCAAGAAACATGCACCACATATACATGCACACAAATCACGGCATACACATGCTACTCATGTTCACACACATAACACTATGTCTGATTATGTGTACACTTGTACACATTATGGACGAAAGGGTCACCTTGTAAAGTTTTGTTATGATAGAATACATACTTCAAATTTTGCAAATAAATTTGTTTAGGTTAGGAAAGGTGTTAACCCCCATGGACCAAAGGTATAGGTACCAAAATTCACCTCTATTGTATTTGATGTAGGTGTGGGCTCTCGCTTGACGTGAGAGTATTGGTGCCTTGATGGTGGATGCGTTTGAGTTTGATTGATATTACTTTGGATGCATCACCTTCAAGAAAGTTTGGTGGAAGGACTACCATGATTTGGAGACCTAGGGATTAGCCCTATTAGTTTTGGTAACTATCCCTAACTGCTTATTTAGTTTACATGTTCTTATTGATTGACACTTAGCATGTTTTGGTTTTTTCATGATTACTTTGTTAAATGTCATGATAACTAGACTTGTGATATACATATGTAGTATTTGAGATACACCCATGTTTATATGAACCATTATTTTGTGTTCTCACTTTAGTTTATCTATTATGTATATCCTAACTCTAAAGCATGTGCATTTACCCTAATGATCATATTGGTTTATGTTTTTATTTATGCTTCATATTTTGATTACATGTTTAGATGTAGTTTCATTAAAACTTATGTTTATACTTGTACAACTAGTGAACCACATTTGATTATTATTTGTTTGTGCTATGTTGCTCATTTGTACTCATTACATGTACATGTATAACCTAATTTTGATGATTCTTTCAATATTTGTTTTTCCTATCTTTGTACATGTTTTACTTCATGTATAAGTTAATTTTGTCTAAAACTAATAAATATACATGTTACCCTTGAGTCACTTGCCTTCATGCAAATTCTATTATAGACTCGTTTGTGTTTGGGATATATATGTATATTTTTAGTAGAACATACATATACTTGAAGTTTGTTTAATGAAAATTTAAATGATTTTCATATGTTTTGATATTTTGAGCTTTATTGTTTAATTTCATGAATATGTTATTCACATGACTCTTGTACACTCACATTATTTTGTTTACTCATATACATGTTTTATGAGTATACTTTTGAGCCTTATAGATCTGAGTGACAATTTTTTGTGTACTTAGCAATGATTCATGGGATATATGATTTGGTTTCATGTTTTGAAGGATTTTTAACTAGTTTTTTAAAAATTATTTTAAACTAGTTATTTATTCCTCATTTGGTAGTATTTTCAATTTACAACTATTTTCAAATCATATTTTGAAAACTTCTACCCTTAAAGGGCGGTGGGATGGGCGACCATGCCTTGTATACCCTTATTGAATATCCTTTTAAACATGTGCATGAAAGGAGGTAGCTATGAGATATACATGATTTTAATGAAAATTCTATTTTTGTATACTCATATGTGTTTCCTATATACGTATGCTTCAAACTTCAATTAATATCAATTTAATTGGTATTTTCATTTTCGTACATACATATATATGATTTGATTATGCTTGTTTTACAATATCTTTACATTCTTAAAGCACAAATTATGTTTATGTTAAGCTTGATTTTATTCCAAATGTTAATTGGTATCTATACAAACTTATACATTAATTTTAATTGGTATTTCAATTGATGTTTACATTGATAAAAATAATTTCATGTTTCACCTTCTATTGGTATCAAAATTTACTATTGGTATCTAAAATTATTTTTCAAGTAGTACCAACTTTTATTTTGTGTCAACTACTATTTAATTTCATTGGTATCAAAATTGTTTGTTGACTTAAGAAATTTCAAAAAA
Source organism: Agave tequilana (assembly GCA_038442645.1). Classification (NCBI taxonomy): domain Eukaryota; kingdom Viridiplantae; phylum Streptophyta; class Magnoliopsida; order Asparagales; family Asparagaceae; genus Agave; species Agave tequilana. Next base: position 35,619 of record JAVJIF010009329.1, on the reverse strand, counting down.
ATTTTTTAAGTATTATCAAAATTTTGTTTTAAGATTTGTTGATATGTATTGCCTATATGCAAGGGGAGCTTAACATCTTCTGTATATATAAATTCATATTGAGTGTATCTCACATTAAGAAGCTTGACCTCTCTTCTTTATGTGGTACACGTGTGTAGGGGAGCTTAACATCTCCACTTATGCATTGTATATTTTGCTTTATGTGGGTTAGGGTTTAGTCATTCCTTCTCCATGTAATGCATGTATGCAGGGGAGCTAACTTTACGTATCTCCTCTTCATGAATGTATATCGCATATACATCTTGATTGTTTGATTGTCCTTACCCCTTTGTTGATGAATTGACAAAAAGAGGGAGAAGAATTTTGAGGGTTTATATATGCATGTTTATATCTCTATTTATGCATATATGTTTGTTTAGTTTTATGCACTTCATTAAATATCGTTATTGTTTATTGTTATGCATGAGTTAAGGGGGAGCTTCTATGAAGCTTAACTTTAATCCATGCATATATAACTCCATGAGTTTTGTCATCATCAAAAGGGGGAGATTGTTGGCGCAAAGGCTCATCGCTCTAGTTTGATGATGATTAACTCATGTAGTATAGTACTAATAATCTTGTGTTATATAGTTTCAGTTAGGTGTTTAGCTTCAATAAAGGAGTTTGGAGCTATCTCACGTAGATTCAAGAGCTCGCGCGTCAAGATCGCATCTAGTACTCATATGGAGTCAAGCTCGTTGGATCGTGTTTGGGTCGGGTCGTCTTGAAGATGAGGATAAAGAAGACTTCGGTTTGTTTAGATCTTGTGTAAAGATAGGTAGTGTTGATATGCTCAAGTTCACACAACACACACAAAAGTTCAATATATTTGGTTTTCTTTTAACTTTTTTGGATTTCGAATATGCATATGGTTTTCATGAATAGATAGAATCAAAATAAATTTACATGGTTTAATGTATATTGGATTTTCATCTATATACATATATGTTCACATATTTGGAAAAACTTATTTGAGCTTCTATTCATGTGTTTGGAGTTTTGTAATTAACAAAACTTATTTTTGGATTTCATGTCAAAAACAAAGATATATACATTACATGTATACTGGATTCTATCCATATACAATATGCTTCAAAAGAGTTTTAAATATCTTGTTTTTGTATTTATACAAGTTTGAGAAAATCGGATTTCCATTTCAAAGTTGGTTTTTGAAAAATACCGTTTTTGTTTAAGGCCAAATATTTTATATCACAAAAATGGTTCAAATAGTTTGTAATTTGTGTTGATTTTTGATCACACATATTTGTTATTCAAAGATCTAACAAGAACTTATTTTGTGGAATTTATGAATATTTATGGGATTTAATTGGTGTTAAATAATCTAAGTTTTCAATCCTTAATTACCCAGCCAGATCCACTGGCGGTCGACCGGACAGTTGACCGGACGGTCGACCGATGTGCACGAAACGTACATAAGGGCCAGCCTATAAGGTCGGTCGACCGACTGAAAGCACCTTCACTCTTGGTGCTGCTGCCGGTTGACCAGGCGGTCAACTGACAGGCTAAAGCCGGCTGATCGGGGCGGTCGACCGAAGCGACAACGGTCAGAAATATGACCGTTGAACCGGTCGACCGGCCGGTCGACCGGAAGGGCATTTCTGCCCTTTCCAGCTGCCGACGGGCAGATTTTTGAGGGCCTATAAATAGGACCCCTCTTGGGCTGTTTCAACGTGATTTTTTAGAGCAAAATTTCCTATCTCCAAGTGTTTTGCAGCAAGATTTTAAAGAGTTTTTGGGCTACAAAGTTTTTTTTTATTTGTTTCAAAGGTTGGGAAAATCAAAGAAAAATAGAGTATTTGGGATATTGGTTTTGGTCTTCATTCTATCTATCTTCTTCTAGTATTTTTCTCAAGTATATTTTCTTTGTGTTTTGATTTCCAAACTCTTTGTTTTGCCACACTTGAGCTATCATCTGTATTCTATCTATAGGATCTTGTTTTTGTGAGAAATAGTTTGTGGTCTATTGAGATCACCAAGGTCGTTTGTGATCTTTGAGATCACCAAGTTGTAAACCTTTATTTGCTTTGGTTTGTGCCTGTCCCTCTAAGTGTAGAGGAGGTTATGCTTTGGGTTTGTGATTATCCCTCTTGTGTAGAGGTGTTTGTAGTGGTGTTTGGTTTAGAGCCTTATCCCTCTTTGTGTAGAGGTGCTTGTTGTTTTGGCTTAGTGCATTACCTCTTGTGTAGAGGTTGTTGTGCTGGAGAGAGGAGTGTGTACTCCTAAGTTTGTATTTGCATATTCCTCTGTAGAGGTTCCTTGTGTGGGAGGTCCTGTGTGAACATAGTGGAAATCCTTCTGTGTGAAGGTGGGGGCGTAGAGTAGTGGCTCGAACCTCAAAACATATCTCGGTGTTTGCGTTTGATCCACTATCTCTAAACTATCTCTCTCTTATATTTTACATTGCATCATATTGTTCATATCATTTATATGCTTGGTATGATTGTGTGCCTATACTTGTGTTGAACCAAGAGAGCTTCATATAGCACCTTAACTCTTATTTAGAGGAATTTAGAGGAGATAGTCCAGAGCCCGTCACCGGAAATTCGGTACACTCTTGGTTACACTTAGTGTGTTGTAATTAGTTTTTTAATTCTGCACCATTTGTCATTAGATTAGTCATACACCTATTCACCCCCCATCTAGGTGTATTTTCAATTTTTCATATTTAACAGAGTTTTTCAACAAGTGTTAGAGCCTTAATTTCTTATCTTTAAGAGAGTTTCAAAAATATTTTCTTGAGCTATCTTCACTTCCAATCACTTAGTTTTCATACACAAACTTAAGCGATCACACTTTATATCTATCCTATAGGATCCTTGTTTATGAGAGGATTTTGTTGGCCCAAAGGCCTTCCAATAGTTTTGATGATGATTAACTCATGTAGTATGTTTACTAATAATCTTGTGTTGTTTAAGTTTCAGATCATAACCAAGATATTAGTTGGTGATTAGCTTCAACAAGGTGTTTAGAAGCTTTTCATGATGACTCCAGGGCCAAAGCTTCAAGATCATACATTGCTTAGCCCATGGATGGAGTTTTGGAGCAAGTCTACTTGAAGATGAAGATCATCAAGAAGACTTAGGTATCCTAGTTTAGATAGGTGTTTAGATCCAATTTGTAAAGCTTAGTATAGTTGATATGTCAAGTGCACACAACACACAAAAAGATTTATGTTTTGGATTTTGGTTTTCATGAATAGTAGATCAAAACAAGTTTACTTTATTTCTATGTATATTAGATGTATTCTAGATATACATACATGGTTTAACTTGCTAGACAAACTTATTTTGATATCCCTATTCATGTGTTGAAAAATCAAGTTTGATAAAAATACAAGTTTTGTTTTGATAAAATTTGCAAGACTCAAAAATGAATTGATATGATTAATATATGTCTTGAAATTTTTATCACAAGTTTGTGTTTCCATATAAAATGATAAAACTATTTTTGGTGATTTTTAGAAGTGTTAAAAGATTTTTATAAAATAATTTTCCCTGTTTTTCTGACCCAGGTTTGTGCTGACAGGCTGGTCGGTCGACCGTATGGGTCGACTGCACCAAGGGCCGGTCGACCCATAGGGTCGACCGACGTGCACAAACTTGTGCACGTCTGGCAGACACAAACTCGGTCGACCGTACGGGTCGACCGGGTCTGAGAGCTCTGCTCTGTTTGTTTGGGTCGACCGGGCGGTCGACCGCTGCAGAGAGTTCTACTCTCTGTTTGTTTCGGTCGACCGGGCCAGTCGACCGCAGTTGCCCAACGGTCATATTTCTGACCGTGGGCGTCGACCGGGCCGGGGACGTTGCCTGTTAGAGCTGCCAGCTCAGCTCTAACGGCTAGTTTTGTATTGGGCCTATATAAAACCCCATCTCTTTGGGTTTTTGGCCAAGGTTTCAAGAAGAAAAATTTCAGTATTTTTCTAGTGTTTAAACAAGTTTTCAAAATAGTTTTGTGATAAAAAGATTTCATCTTTATTGTTTTTGGGTTTTTGGAAAATCAAAGAAAACTAGGGTTTGGGATATTGATTTGATCTTTAATTTCTATCATATACAAGAGATTTCCCATGTAGTTTTTCTTTGTGCTTGTTTCCAAAAACACCTAGTTTCCACACTTGAGCTATCACCTATCCTAATCTATTTAGGATCTATTTTGGTGGAAAGAAAAGAGAAAAGAAAGAGAGATTGAGGTTGTGGTTTTTGGAACCACTTGTTGTAAACACCCTTATTTTGTTGTATCCCTCTTAGGTAGAGGTGATCGGGGATGGTTTGCTCCCTCTAGTGAGAGGTGGAGTTTGGTTGTAAACCCTCTTCGGTAGAGGTGTTGGTTGTTGTTATTGGTACGGGCCTACCCCTCGGTTGTGAGGTGGTGTTTGAGAGAGGAGTTAGGTACTCCATTGTTGTAAAAATCCTTCTCGGGAAGGTTCCCTCGGTGGGAGTCCTCGGTGGACGGTATAGTGAATTTGAAATCCTACACGGTGGTGTAGGCGGGGATGTAGAGCAAGGGTGCTCGAACCTCGAAACATATCATGTGTTTGCGTTTGATCCACTTATCTCTAAACTCTTTCTCTTTACATTTTGTGCAAAGCATCATTCATCATACATACTTGCATTTGTGTTGTGCCTTGCATATTTCAATATGCTATATCATCTTATATGCTTGGTGTTTGTGTGTGCCTTACTTGTACTTAATCAACAAGAGCTTCACATAGCACCTCAACCATTCAAGGGGAATCAAGAGGGAGTTAGTCCAGAACCTCGCAAGGGGAATTCGGCTACACTTGTTGTATTGTATTAGTTGTGCAACATTTGCATTAGCTTCCGCATTTAGCGCACTTAGTTTTGCATTTAGTTTTAGATTAGCACTAACACCTATTCACCCCCCCCCTCTAGGTGTTCCCTTTTCAATTGGTATCAGAGCTAGTGCTCCTGATACTTAGGCTTAACATCCTAGGAGTGAGATCCATTTGCTTGCTAATCTATGTTTGCATTTGCTTGTTTGCACACTCATATAGTTTGCCATGGACTTCATGACCCCACCTAGCTTTGACCCTTCCAACATTCATGTTTGGAAGATTAGGATGACCGTTATTTGCAAACCCTAGGTCATAAAGTTTATCTTGCTATTACTAAGGAATCCTTCCTTAGTGATCGCAATCATATAGGGGCCAATGCACAAGCCCTAGAGGCCATTAGAAGCACATTGCCTAAAGATTATCTTATGTGTGTTTCTAACATTGATTCCGCTTTTATAGTGTGGAATAAATTGACAACAACCACCACCTCCAAGCTTCAAGAACAAATTCAACCGGAGGAGTCTAGTGGAGAATCCGATTCACAATGCTTCATGGTCCAAGGGAATGACTCCCTTGAGGTACATTCGGAACCCCACTTAGATTGTGATGATAGTGCTAGTTCTTCATGTGATGATAATATTGATCCCCATGTTTTAAATGAAGAACTATCTATTGTATGTGAAAAATTAATAGAAAATTATAAGATTTTGAAAAAGAAAAGTCTAGAAATTGAAAAAGAAAATAAGAGTTTACATTCTAGATTGATGTTGTTTTGCAAGAGAAAGAGGAGATTGCTAATGAGAGGGATTCATTAAAATCTCAACTTGATCTTGCACTTAAAGAAAATAACTTTTTGAAGTCTAAAAATGATTGCCATGCTATTTGAAGAAAAATGAAAATTTGTCTTCAAAAGTTGATTTTGTTTAAAAGAAAATGATTCTTTGAAAATAAGATTGCTTCAATTTCTAAAGATTTAGAAATTGTGTTTAAAGAAAAATGTTGTTTTACAAAATAAAATTGATGCACATGTTTGCCATGCTAGTGTAGCTTCTTCATCTAGTCTACCTAATGCATGTACCTCTTCTTCTAAGATCAATGATGATATTTGTATGTTAAAGAAGAGAGTAGATTGTTTGGGCTCCACTATGAGCCAATGTGCCATGAACCACTCACGCTTGGAAACCTTGGTTCGAAAGAAACAAGTTCCATCCTTTATGCATGCACACCCTCCACGGCATACACATGCTCCACACGGACACCATCAACACATGTATGCTCATGTGTACACATGTACACATTGTGCCGAAAAGGCCATCTTGCTAAATTTTGTTTGATAGAATACATGTTTCTAATTTAGCAAAGAAGTTTATTTGGATTAGAGAAGGTACTAACCCCCACGGACTCAAGAAAATATGGGTACCAAAGACTATCCCTCCTATTTTTTAATGTAGATGTGGGCTCTCACATGACGTGAGAGTGATGACACCTGGAGTGGATGCGTTCCGTGCTTAAAGGAAATCAATTGGATGCATCACTTTCAAGGGAAGATTTGGTGGAGATGACCACCATGTTTTGGAGACAAGGAGAGTTGCCTTCTAGGTTTTGGTAACAATTCTTAACTCCTTATTATTATTTACATGCTTTCATATTGATGTTTTATAGCATGTTATCATTGTCTTTGGATTAGTATGTAAATGCCATGATTATTAGATCTTTGACATACATATATAATATTTGAGACACACATGCTTGTATGAACCCATTCTTAGTGTTCTCACTTTTGTTTAAACTATAATGTACATCATGAATCTAATACATGTGAATTTACATAATAATCATGTTTTAGTTTTATCATGGTGATTTCTTTATTGTGTTTTGATGCTTCATGTTAAGATTACTTGTTTAGATGTTAGTTTCTAAGACTAGGATTTATACTTGTACATATAGTGGGCCACAAATAAATTTATATATGTTGGGCTTGATTGCTTATTTGAACCCATTAGATGTGCTAGTATAGTCTAGTTTTGATGATTCATACATTTTAAACTTGTATTCCCATTTTGGATTTGTTTATGAGTTTTTCACTTCATGTATATGGTTGTATTGCAAAACTTTAAGATATACATGTATACCCTTGAGTCATTTGCCTTTCATGCAAATCTATATATATAGACTCAATTTGTGTTAGGGATATGTATGGATACTTATTGTGTTGACAATGATACATATACCTTGAAATGAAATTGTTTTGGTGAAAATTTAGTTTTTCTTGATTTTGTGTTTAATTGTTTGACTTCATGTATATGTCTATTTAATCCAAAATATTGTTATACATATACATCCTTTGAGCCACGTGCCTTCATGCATACATCCTTGTGGACTCGTTGTGTTTGGATATGTATGTATACTAATTTGTATAGGACATACATATACCTTGAAGATTAAATAAGTTCTGATGATTTCATGTTTCAATGTTTAAGGAATAATTGAGCTTAATTGAATATTTCATGATTATGATATTCACACTTTATTTGTACACTCACTTTTATTGCTTGCTCATGTTTGTTTCATGAGTCAAAATTGTGCTTAATTAGATTAGAGTGTTGATTTTCATGTGAATTTCTTATTTCATGAAAAAATATTTGTTTTATTCCTTACTTGAAGGATTTCGTACTAGTTTTAAAAGTTTTTCCTATAACTAGTTCGTATTCTTCAATTGGTAGTGATTTTCAAACAAAATACATTTTCAAATCTATTTTGAAACCCCTACCATCAATGGGCGGATGAATGGGAGATCATGGTCTTGTATGCTTTAAAATGAAAATCATTTAAAACTGAACCTTGATTGGGAGGTATTGTAATATGATGTATACACTTGAACTTATTGCTATGTCAATTGGTATCATTGAACTCTTTCAATTGGTATCATTTTGATCTTTTTGTATACTCATATGTTATTGTGTATGTATATTTTCAATTTGGTATCATCTATGGTGATTGGTACACATTCTATCTCATACACTTTTATTTGTGCTTAAGATATAAATTTTCACAAAATCTTGTTTATGCTAGTGCTTGAGTTTCAATTTTGTTTCAATTGATTACTTTAAATTGGTATCAAGCCTATGCATCACTTTAGATGGTATTTCATAAAGGGGGGAGAAAATTTAATTTTGTCTTTCAATTGGTGATTCTTCAATTGGTATTGTTTCCCACTCCCATACTTTGTGATTGAAAATTTCATATTGGTATCATATGTTTAAATATGAAAATTATTTACAATTGGTATCAAAATCTTTGTTTAGACATTCAAAATTTATTATGTTTCATGTGGTTTTTTACTTAAAATTGGTATCTAAAAATTGTTTTTAAGAAAAATACAAAAGTCTTGGTTTGTATTGACTATATGCATATAGATTCATGTTGAGTGTATTGTGTATTGAAGAGCTTAACATCTCTTCTTTATGTGGTACACGTGTGTAGGGGGGGCTTCACATCTCCTCTTATTCATTACATAGTGTGTTTTATGTGAATTAGGGCTTAACATCCCTCTTCATGTAATGCATATGTGTAGGGAAGCTAACTTAGCGTCTTCCTCTTCATGAATGTATATAGCATATAACATCTATGATCTTTGGTTATTTTCAATTGATATCAAGATGCTTCATTGACTATTTATCTATTGATATCATGTTGTTTATAGTCACCCCCTTATTGACCTTGTTTTGTTTTTGACAAAAAAGGGGGAGAGAGAAAAAAAATTGTTTGATTTGATTTTACTTTGTTTACCCCTTTGTTGATGATTGACAAAAAGGGGGAGAATTATTTGGGAGTTTAACATGTTTTTATATATGCATACTTAGTTTTTGCATATATTAAGTTTTATTGGTAAGTTTTAGTTTTATTGGTATCTAGAGTATCTAGTGTTTTGTTAATGTTTATTTAATTTAATGGTAACTAGAGCTTCTAGAGTATGTTTTATGCATATTGATGCATACATGTTTATGTACATTCATGCATACCATTTATTATTTATGTCTATGCATGAGTTAAGGGGGAGCTTCTTTGAAGCCTAACTTTAATCCATGAATATATAACTCCATGAGTTTTGTCATCATCAAAAAGGGGGAGATTGTTGGCCCAAAGGCCTTCCACTCTAGTTTTGATGATGATTAACTCATGTAGTATATGTTTACTAATAATCTTGTGTTGTTTAAGTTCAGATCATTAACCAAGATATTAGTTGGTGATTAGCTTCAACAAGGTGTTAGAAGCTTTTCATGATGATTCCAGGGCCAAAGCTTCAAGATCATACATTGCCTAGCCCATGGATGGAGTTTTGGAGCAAGTCTACTTGAAGATGAAGATCATCAAGAAGACTTAGGTATCCTAGTTTAGATAGTGTGTTTAGATCTAATTTGTAAAGCTTAGTATAGTTGATATGCTCAAGTGCACACAACACACAAAAGATTTATGTTTTGGATTTTGGTTTTCATGAATAGTAGATCAAAAACAAGTTTACTTTATTTCTATGTATATTAGATGTATTCTAGATATACATACATGGTTTAACTGCTAGACAAACTTATTTTGATATCCCTATTCATGTGTTGAAAAATCAAGTTTGATAAAAATACAAGTTTTGTTTTTGATAAAATTTGCAAGACTCAAAAATGAATTGATATGATTAATATATGTCTTGAAATTTTATCACAAGTTTGTGTTTCCATATAAAATGATAAAACTATTTTTGGTGATTTTTTAGAAGTGTTAAAAGATTTTATAAAATAATTTTCCTTGTTTTTCTGACCCAGGTTTGTGCTGACAGGCTGGTCGGTCGACCGTATGGGTCGACCGCACCAAGGGCCGGGTCGACCCATAGGGTCGACCGACGTGCACAAACTGTGCACGTCTGGCAGACACAAACTCGGTCGACCGTACGGGTCGACCGGGTCTGAGAGCTCTGCTCTCTGTTTGTTTGGGTCGACCGGGCGGTCGACCGCTGCAGAGAGTTCTGCTCTCTGTTGTTGTTCGGTCGACCGGACCGGTCGACCGCAGTTGCCCAACGGTCATATTTCTGACCGTTGGCGTCGACCGGGCCGGTCGACCGTTGCCTGTCAGAGCTGCCAGCTCAGCTCTAACGGCTAGTTTTGTATTGGGCCTATATAAACCCCATCTCTTGGGTTTTTGGCCAAGTTTTCAAGAAGAAAAATTTCAGTGTTCTCTAGTGTTTAAACAAGTTTTCAAAATAGTTTTTGTGCTAAAAAGATTTCATCTTTATTGTTTTTGGGTTTTTGGAAAATCAAAGAAAGCTAGGTTTTGGGATATTGATTTGATCTTTAATTTCTATCATATACAAGAGATTTCTCAAGTAGTTTTTCTTTGTTGCTTGTTCCAAAAACACCTAGTTTCCACACTTGAGCTATCACCTATCCTAATATATTTAGGATCTTGTTTTTGTGGAAAAGAAAAGAGAAAAGAAAAGAGAGATTGAGTTTGTGATTTTTGGAACCACTTGTTGTAAACACCCTTATTCTTGTTGTATCCCTCTTAGGTAGAGGTGATCGGGTGATTGGTTTGCTCCCTCTAGTGAGAGGTGAAGTTTGGTTGTAAACCCTCTTCAGTAAGGTGTTGGTTGTTGTATTGGCTACAGGCCTACCCTCGGTTGTGAGGGGATTGTTTGAGAGAGAGTTAGGTACTCCATTGTTGTAAAAATCCTTCTCGGTGAAGGTTCCCTCGGTGGGGAGTCCTCGGTGGACGGTATAGTAGATTTGAAATCCTACACGGTGGTGTAGGCGGGGATGTAGAGCAAGGGTGCTCGAACTCGAAACATATCATTGTGTTTGCGTTTGATCCACTTATCTCTAAACTCTCTCTCTTTACATTTTGTGCAAAGCATCATTCATCATACATACTTGCATTTGTGTTGTGCCTTGCATATTTCATATTGCTATAATCTTATATGCTTGGTTGTTGTGTGTGCCTCACTTGTACTTAATCAACAAGAGCTCACATAGCACCTCAACCCATTCAAGGGGAATCAAGAGGAGTTAGTCCAGAGCCTCGCAAGGGGAATTCGGCTACACTTGTTGTATTATATTAGTTTGTGCAACATTTGCATTAGCTTTCCGCATTTAACGTACTTAGTTTTGCATTTAGTTTTAGATTAGCACTAACACCTATTCACCCCCCTCTAGGTGTTCCCTTTTCTGATTTGCTTGTGATCAAGAGTCTTGATCACAAATTCTTTTCATTGTATTAAGAGTGGTTAGAGGTTGTTGTGAACATGCTTGCAGGTTCGTGTGTTATAGTTCTTGCGGGAATGAGTGAGAAAACTTATAGGTGTTGCGGCTCTGACTGATCTTGCGAGATTGAACTATAGTAAAAATCCTTCATTACGGTGAAGACGAAGACATAGAGAAAGTTGCTCCACCTCGAAAACAAATCTTTGATGTTAGTGATTGCTCTTCTTTCTCTTTATCTTACACGCTCTTAACTTATGCTCATATTGTTTATATCATTATCTGTTTGGTATTGCTTGTTCTTAGTTGTCATATCTACTTTATATTGTTTAGTGTAGAATTGTTAATTGTTTTAATTTTCGCATTTGATTAGCACATCACATATTCACCCCTTCTATGTGATTACAAGTGGTACAGAGTTTTGTGCTCTTGATTTGGGATTAACAACCTAGAGTTAAAGATCTTGTCTGCTAATCATTATTTTTTTGAGCGCACACATGGCTTATAGAGGTATGGATTGCCCACCCAAGTTTGATGACCTTAAGATGATCTTCTTCCATGAATTTTAAGAAGTCATGCTGTTTAGGCCATCTCTAAACAATTTATCAAACCGATGGTGATGAAGACACTTGTCCCGAAACCACCGTAAAGGAATATGAAGCTAATGCCAAAGCTAAATATGCCCTCATGCAAGCCCTCAATGATGATGACATATCACAGGTTATCAATTGTACTTCTACTTATGATATTTGACATAATTTAATTATTAGTTAGGAAGGAACATCTCAAGTGAAGAGGGCAAAAACTAATTTGCTTAATTCACAATATGATAATTTCTATATGTTTGATAGTGAAACTGTTAATTCTATGCTTACTCATTTTATCACAATCACTAATGGTCTCATTTTTTAAGTAAGTCAATCTCTAATAATTAACTGATGAGAAAGATTATTACATCACTTTTTAAATCTTGGGAGGTCAAAGTCACCATTTCGAAAGAGCTTAATGACAAAGAGATGATGGATTTTATCGCCTTCATGGGTAAACTAAAGACCTATAATTTGGAGATAAAAGCAAGAGAAGAAAAAGAGCCCAAAAGAAACGGGTCATCTCATTCAAGGCCTCTCCTAGTGGATCCAAGAAGGAGGAAGATGATGATGATGAAAATCTTTCTGAACGATTAAAGAGAGTAAAGCTATTGATCTACAAATAATAGGGAAAAGATAAGAAGAGGCAATGAAAGCCACCACATGAGATTTAGAGAGTGAATCCAATGAAGAAGTTGATTCCTCATACTTGTACTTCATTGTCCAAGAGGATAACCCTCTGAGGTAAATTGAGAATCTCATTTAGATAGTGATAAATAATCATATGATGATGTTGCCACTGCTTTAAAAGAAATGTTTGAGAATTACAATTTGATGAAAAATAAATTGAAAAAAGAGAATCGTTTCTTTAAAAAGCAATGTTGATTTGATTTTAAAAGGAAAAAACAATTTCAAAAAAATTCTTTGAAAATTCAATTTTATTTTATTTCCGAAGAGAAGAAGGTTTATTTATTTCTTTTGATAAATTTAAAAGAATTTTGATTCCCACAAAAGATCTTGTCATGCTAAAAGTCCCACTATTATTTTGACAAAAATGAATTTCAAAATATGAAAAAGAGAATGGATGTTTTAGGCCAATTTTGAGCCAATGTGCTTTTAACTAAGATAGATTGTAATCTATGTTTCACAAGAAACTTGTTTTACATGTTCATGCACAAATATCACATTCACATCATCCTCTCACTCATGCTGGAGTGTACACGTGTACACATTGTGGCCGCAAAAGCCATTTGGCATAATTTTGCTATTATAGAGTAAATATTCTAATGCTAATATTTGGGTTCGAAAGAGTGTTAACCCCAAAGACCTAAAAAGATTGGGTATCAAAATTCACACCAATTGAGTTGATATAGGTGTGAGTTCTCTCAAAATGTGAGAGAGTTTGGTGTCTGATGGTGGATGTATGAGGATCTTAATGGACAAATCAACTTGGTGCATCACTATCAAAGAGTTAAGGTGAAAAGACCACCTTTACTTTAGAGAATTGGAATTAGTTTTATCGGTATTGGTAACTATCTCTATCCTCAATTTTAATTTATATATGCTTTGTGTTGTTATCTATAAGCATATGTTGTTTTTTAAGAGAGATAATTTTTGATTGAATGATTATATGCAAATTTTGTGAAAACATGCGTTATGCATGTATAATTATTGAGATACACTCTTGATTTTGTGCCCAAACATATTTCATATCTATTATATACTTAATCTATGTTTGTTTGTACTTTTATGTGCTAGTTTTGACAATTCTTGTATACATTTTGAAAATTATTTTATATATGATTTGTTTAAAAAAATTTATAACATAAAATCAAGAAAGCAATTAAGCGCCTTAACTCTTAATCAAGAGGAATCTTGAGGAGAAGTTCAAATCCCTTCACAAGATAACAGTTTCATTTCTTGATTTAGCTTAGCATTAATTGATTGTTTATAAGCATGTTTTGTTGATATAATATTGGCTTTAATGAAAAAAATCTTGTTTCATTTCATGAACATGCAATTTTAGTAAAATTTTTGATATACATATATAGTCTTTGAGATACACTTGATTATCATTTTATACATGTTTTATTCATTTGTGTATTCAACTCATATTTGATTATACTTGTACGTCCTAATTTTGATATTCTTGCATGTTACCTGATATATCATGTTTTTGAAAAAAAAATTCTTAATTTATGTTTTCATATTTTACAAATCAAGTTTCAATGTCGCATAGTTTAAAAAGAATTTCATATGAGTTTTGATGAATTCTTTAGAGCCTTATTAATTTTATTTTTCATGAATATAATTCTTACACGATTCTTGTACACTCAAATTTTGTTTACTCATGAGTTTACAATTCATAAGTAAGAAGTGTATTTTCGATTTGGAGTGATAATTCTTGTGTAATTAGCATCTTTCATGGGATATATATTATATATATATATGATTTGTTCCATACTAGTAAATTTTTGAACTAGTTTTCAAATTATTTTAATTTAGTTCATTTGTTTCTTCACTTGATAGTTTTTTCAAATTAGTTTCAACTATTTTTCTAATAGTATTTGTTTTTGAAAGTACCTATCCTTAGTGGGTGGTTGGTTGAGCGATCATACGTTGTATGATTTATTTAATTATTTCTTTACATATGCAAATTAAGTTGGTGATAGAAATGAGTTATACAAATGATTTGCATAATATTTGACTTTTGAATACTCATTCATGTTTATCTATATATGTATACTTTAAATTACAAGTGGTATTAAATTACATTGTGCATGTTTAAAAATGTCCGTGCATGTTTCTCGTGCATATCATATCTCTAGCACAATTAATTTATGCTAAGTTTGATGGAGTTTAAATATATTTATTAATATTTTCTTATAATTTATGCATTAGTTTTATTAATATTTTAAAAAAGGGAGAGAAATTTGAAGTTTTTGATTTTACTATTTAATTGGTATCGATTATTACAATTGGTATCTATCTTATTTTGCTATTTGTATCTTTGTTTAAATTTATTTCAAATTTGCTTCTTGAATAGTTTTCAATTGGTATCATAAGTGCTCAAATTTTCAATGTTTGATTCAAGTGATATCCAATGTTTAATTTATTTTAATTTCATTTGGTATTTATATCCCAAATTGTTTTGTTTTGTTTTCATTTAAAATAACAAGTGGTAACTTAAAAATAATTTTGATTTCAATTAGTTTTCAAAATTTGTTTCTGACATGTATTGCCTATATGCAAGAGGAGCTTAACATCTCCTCTATATATAGATTTATGATGAGTGTGTTACATGATCAGAGTGTTGACCAATTAACAGAGAGCAAGTTGCTCTCGGTCGGTCGACCAAGCGGTCGACCGACTTCTGTAAGAACATATTTGTTCTCACAGTCGTTCGGCCAGGCGGTCAACCGGGTTGCCTCAACGGCTAAAATTATAGCCATTAGGCGGTCAACTGGTGGGTCAATCGCTAGGCCATTTCTGGCCCAAGTTTGCCTCAAGGACTAGTTTTTGTTGGGTGCCGATAAATTGAGTTTTTAGGCTGAGTTTTTTACTAGTTTTTCAAGAGCTTATTTTCTCCTATTTAAAAGAGTTTTTCAACAAGTTTTAGAGCCTCAATTTCTTATCTTTAAGAGAGTTTTTCAAGTGTTTTCTTGAGATATCTTCACTTCCAATCACTTAGTTTTCTCACACAAGCTTAAGATATCACTTTTATATCTATCCTATAGGATCCTTATTTATGAAAGGGTTTGTTTGCGATCAAAAGAGTTTTGATCACAAGTTCTTTTCATTGTGTTAAGAGTGGCGAGAGGTTGCTGCCTCGAACAAGCTTGCGGGTTCATGTATTGTAGTTCTTGTGGGAACGAGTGAAAGAACTTGTAGGTGTTTCAGCACTGAGTGATCTTGCGGGATCGGACTATAGTGAAAATCCTTCATTGTGGTGAAGGCGGAGACGTAGAGCAAATTGCTCCACCTCGAAATAAATCTTCAATGTTTGCGGTTGCTCTTCTTTCTCTTTCTCTTACTCACTCTTGTTTAATATCTTGTATGCTCATATCGTTTATATCATTACATGCTTGATATTGCTTGTTCTTAGTTGCCATAACTACTTCATATTGTTTAATTGTTTTTGTTTAGTGTAAAATTGTTAATTAAGTTTTTAATTTCCGCATTTGATCAGCACATTATCTATTCATCCCCTCTAGGTGATTACATATAGCACATGAGCCAGGACATGAGGAGAGTGTTGCGCGCCCTTGACAACAACCTCTCTGAGGAATCCAACAACCAAACAGAGACAGAAGCAGCAGAGATGTACCCAACACAACAAGAACAGAGAAACAATAGAGAAAGCAAATCAACACAGAATTTAATGAGGTTTGGCAATTTGCCTACGTACTCGGGGCAAGGGAGAGAGAGACTATTGATTCAACAATCAATACAAAGCAATTAGGAGGAATTTCCAGGGGATTTTCAGGGATACAATACATGAGGGCTCTAGCCCTTATTTATAGCCACAGAGTCCCAGGGATTTAGAAAACCCCAATTGGATTTGACCCTAACTTAGAAAAAGAATCCAAATCCTAAAAGGAATCCAAATACTAAAAAGAATCCAAATCCTAAAAGGAGAAGCAATTCACCTGTTAGGAATCTCCAATTGGATCCGACTTCTTTTCAGAAATAAAGTCTGAATTCAAGTTGGATTGCACAAGCTTCATCAAGCTTTCATCTCCTCTATCTCCTCTACAATTCTCTCACCTCGGTGAAGATTTCTCAAATCTGAGCCGAATTCCAACGAACTCCATATATCACTTGGCGAATTGACACATGATCTCGGCGAAATCGACACACGATCTCGGCTTGAGCGCTCCAAATGAAATTGACACACGATCTCGACGAAATCGACACACAATCTCGACTTGGCCAATAGATGAAACCTGTTCCTTCAATCAAATTGCCAGCACACGTACAATTGATTTCCTCTGATCTCTCTAAATCCAATTTGAGTTTGTTGTTGCCACCTGCAACTCTCACCAAACTCCAATATCAATTGTAAGCTTCCAACTTCGCTCAGCTATCCAAACGGAATGCACCTATACATGCGTTCCCATCACTTCACCTGAAGAGAAATACCATACGAGCTGACCAACGAATGTGTCTCCAACTCAGCAACTTAACGGAACTCTATTCCAAATGACCTCAAGAAGAACCCATCATGAGCCAACACTGACTCTCAAACTGACCGGCCCTCTCCAGTCCACATGTCTTCAAGATAGTCCAACCAAATCTGAGTAGAGCACACCAAACACCATCACGACTTCAATAAACTAGATGCACACCCCCCTTATGCAAGCTTAACCATCTTCTCACCAGAAGATCAACTGTTCATCGAGATCACAATGCTTCACCTCACGTTAACTCTTCACTCTACGTGAAGTCTAACTCTTCACCTCTACGTGAAGTCCCAATCAGCTTCTCGAGAACCTAAACAGCCTCATACTGGTTGCATCACCAAATGGCTGGGCCTTTACGGTGCCTACGTACCTTGCCCAAAGGATTAAGTTGCCCTAGTTCATTTGAAATGAGCTCCATTAAGCTCAAGCACCTATGTCTGAATATTTAGCTGCGAACTTATCTGGCTGAGTCATATGAACCTCCTCACTACCGTCATGGAGAACAATAACCTTCAACTTGAGCTTGTCGCTATCACAAGCTTGAGATTCATGCTTCTTCACCCATTTTCATGATTTTACCTTGGTTCCAATGGTTGCAAACAATTCGACATTCTCAACAATGTCTTCAACCTGTTAAGTATAACTCTGCTACATGATCTCCACCTGGTGTCACATCCGGTAAAGTCTTCACTGATACCGAACCAACTGGAGATGGTGGAGTAGCATCAACCTCCACCCGCTGTGATACTTCCTTGGTCTTCGTCCTCTCCACCTGCTGAGAGACGGTAGAGTTCAACCCTGAAGTCTCATCAAATGTGACATGCTGACTCATCACGATCTTCTCATTTTCGGGGTCCCATAACCTGTAACCTTTCATATTCCTCTTGACACCCAAAAACACAAACTTCTTTGCTCGCAGATTCACCGTGCCATCTTTGGCACTAAAGTAGGCCGGACTTTCAAATTTTCACAGCAAACCATAACCTTGAGCAGCTTTTCCAGACCAAATTTTCAATGGAGTTTACCTCCTATTGCAGTCGATCCATTTATGAGATGGCTAGCATACACAATCGCCTCAATCCAAAACGATTTGTCTAATCTTGCATTAGACAACAACCACCAACCTTCTCTAGCAAGGAACGGTTTACTTCCTTAGCCAGCTTATGTATACCTTCTATGAAGTGAGTACTATTATCAGTGTTTTGGCCAAAACTTAAGAATTGGTTCATGTATCTTTCAACATTACCAATCTGTAGCTTCTTGATCTTCCTACCTGTCTGCTTCTCCATCTTCCTTTTCACTTCACCAACATATCTAGGGCTTCACACCTTTGTCTCATGGGATGTATCGAACAATGCCTAGATAAACTATCAAAAAAGAGACAAGCACCTGTGACCTCCAAGCGATGCAGTCTTAGCAGGTCCCCAAACGCTTACGTGAACACAATCAAGAAGATTTTCTAAGCGGTGAGTACTGGTGCTGAATTACACCTTCTTCTTATCCAGAACGCCGTGTTCACCCACCAAGTTGCAGGTAGCAGCACCTTCCAATGATCCCTTCTTTGCAGGAGCTTGCAAGGACTTTCACCTCCATATCCGACCTTCATCTACCAGACCTTGTACAACCATCATCTGAAAAACTAGAAGTCTCCACCTGTCCTATAACTGTATTACTTTTCAAGTAATAGAGATTGTTCCGGTGGACGCCCTTCATCACCACTATGAGCCTTTGGTCATCTAAGAACACCATCTCGTATAGAGACCATAAGGCCCAACGCTTCCAAAGCACCAACAAAGATAAGATTCCTTTTGAGTTGAGGGCATACCTTACCTCCTTCAATTCTCGTACTATCCCATCATTCAACTTGATGTGGACTGTACCCATCCCTTCCACATGAAAGATCACTAGAGGGGGGGTGAATAGGTGATTATGCTAATCTAATGAACTCAATGCGGAATTTAAAAAACTTAATGCAATACATCAAGTGCAATCAACAAGTGATGCACACACAACCAAGCAAAGCAATTATGAATGCACAATATGAATAGTTGCAAGGCACAAAGTAAAGAGAGAGATAGAGAGAGTCAATGGATCAAGCGCAAACAACAAGATATGTTTCGAGGTTCGAGCACCCAGCTCTACATCCCCGCCTTCGACACACGAAGGATTTCTAATCCACTAGCTAGTCCACAAAGAACTCTCACAAGGAGTACCCAACTCCTCTCTTTACAACCACAACCTCCTCCTTGAGGCAAGCTCCAATCCAATAAAACAATCACCTCACAATTTGAGGGATTAGCACAAAGCAAACACAAGGATCACCTCACAACTTGAGGGATACAACCCAAATGCACAACTTCCTCAACACAATGAGGGCAAGGCACAAAGCAAAGATTGGGTTTTTAACTTGGTGGTCTAAACAACAACCACAAACAATTTCTTTCTCCCACACAAAGATCCTATAGAATAAGAAAGTAGATGTGCTCAAGTGTGGAGAAAACCAATGGAATGAAAATCAAAATCACAAGAAAATCTTGGGAAAAATGAAACCAAGATATAAAAGATGAATCAAAAACTCTTTTCCAAAAAACCTTTTCTTTGAATTTTCAAACCCTAGCAAAAACATCAAATAGATTGTTCAATTTGAATCCAAAAACTTCTTTTGATTGCTGTGAAAACACCAGAGAGTAGGAAAAATTCGCACAAAAAAATCTTAGAGAAAAACTCTTTCCAATGGGGTATTTATAGCCCCAGAAAAATGTAGCCGTTGGCAGAGCAGAAAATGCCAGAAATACACTGCCGGTCGACCGGCCGGTTGAACTTCCAACGGTCAAATTTTGCCGTTGCCAGCTACCGGGCGACCGCCCGGTCGACCCAAACAAACAGAGAGCTCTGCTCTCTGACCCGGTCGACCCGGACGATCGACCGTCCAGTGTCTGCCAAACGTGCACAGATCTGTGCACGTCGGTCGACCGACCCGGTCGACCGACTTCAGCCAAGTCGACTTGGTCAGAAGACTAGTCGACTGGTTGAAGCCTGGAACAGAAAACTGAGTTAGAAATGTTTAAAAATTCTTTTATCTTTTCTAAAAATCATCAAAAATAGTTTTATTATTTTGCATTGATATATAAACATGTGGTTAAAAGTTTAGCTCAAATATCAATCAATATGAACTATTTTTGTGTCTTATCATTTTTACCAAAAACCAAAAACTGTATTTTCTAAAACTTGGATTTTGAATAGAAAATACGTTTTGTCTAAAACTCTTCCAAATACAAAAAAATGATATTTAAACACTTTGAAGCATGATGCATATGGATAGAAATCCAATATACATGAAACAAATATATATCCGGTTTTGTCATTAATTCCAAAAAAATAAGTTTTGTTAAAATACAAAACCTAAAACACATGAATAGGTATATCAAAGTAAGTTTGTCTAGGAATTAAGCATGCATGTATATAGAACAAATCTAATATACATTAAACCATGTAAACTTGTTTGATCATCTATTCATGAAAACCAAGATCGGTAAACCTAAAACCGAAAAAACCGAAAATCAATATCCAAAACATGAAACGTGTGTGTTGTGAACTTGAGCATATCATACTATTCTAATCTTTACAATTTGGATCTAAACACAAAACTAAACTATGGTACCGATGTCTTCTTGTAGAGCACAATCTCCAAGCCGACTCGATGCAAAACTCTTTGATCCACCGAGCAAGTGCTATATATGATCTTGGACGCTCGGGCTCTTGAATCAACATGTGAAAGCTTCCAAATCATCTTGTTGAAGCTAATCACTTACTAATAACTTGATTAATAATCTGAAACTAAAATCACAAGATTATTAGTACATATAACTACATGAGTTAATCATCATCAAAACTAGGGTGAAAGGCCTTGGGCCAACAATCTCCCCTTTTTGATGATGACAAAACTCATGGAGTTATATATGCATGGATTAAAGTTAAGCTTCAAAGAAGCTCCCCCTTAACTCATGCATAAACAAATAAACAATAATATGCAATGAATATTAAACATGAAACATGAAACATGCATATCTATGCATAAACAATAAAAGGTTCTAGATACCAATGAAATGTTAAACAAAACATGCTCTAGATACCAATTACAAAACATGTTCTAGATACCAATTAAAATTAAACTAAATTAAACTTAATATATGCAAAACATAAACATGCATATATAAACCAAAATACTTCTCCCCCTTTTTGTCAATCATCAACAAAGGGGTACAAACCAAAACAAAATAATATCTTCTCCTTTTTTTTAATACAAGAATCAATCTTCAATAAGGGGTAAAAGTAAAACCAAATCCATAAATTTTGTTCGAACAACGAATCAATAAAAATAATATTTTCCCTTTTTTTGTCTAAAACAAAAATAAAACCAATTAGGGGTGACAATCAATAAGGTACCAATTGAAAATAAGTCAAAGAATAGTATCTGATACAATTGAAAGAAACAACAAGAAAAATGTTGATATCAATTTTAAGCAAAACACATGAAAATCTTGATACCAATGAAATTAAACATAATAAATCTTGAATGTTTAAACAAAAATTTTGATACCAATTGTAAATGTTTTTCATTTTGAAACATATGATACCAAATTTAAATTTTCAATCATAAAGTAAGGGAGTGGGAATCAAATACAATTGAAAGACAAAATCAAATTTCTCCCCCTTTATGAAATACCACAAAAATAATGCATAGGCTTGATACCAATTTAAAAGTAATCAATTGAAACAAAGTTAAAGCTCAAGCACTAGCATAAACAAGATTTTGTGCTTAAAGATATAGGGATATAATAAGTGAAAAACACCTAGAGGGGGGGTGAATAGGTGTTATTGCTAATCTAGAACTAAATGCAAAACAAGTGCGCTAAATGCGGAAGCTAATGCAAATTATGCACAAACTAATACAATACAACAAGTGTAGCCGAATTCCCTTGCGAGGCTCTGGACTAACTCCCCTTGATTCCCTTGAAATGGGTTGAGGCGCTATGTGAAGCTCTTGTTGGATGAGTATAAGTTAGGCACACACACACAAGCAATACAAGCAATGTGCACACACAATCAAGCCAAGCAATCAAGGATATAGCTATATGGATTATGCAAGGCACAACACAAGCAAATAAATATGACAAGATGAATTATGCTCAACACAAGCAAATATGATATGAATGAAGTATGATGCATTGCACAAATGTAAAGAGAATAGAGTTGAGAGAAATTGGATCAAACGCTAACACGAAGATTTGTTTCGAGGTTCGAGTACCCAACTCTACATCCCCGCCTACACCACGTGTAGGATTTTTCCAATCCACTATAGGAGTACCAAACTCCTCTCTCAACCTTTACAAAGCCACGAGGCTATACAACACCACACACCTCTACGAAGAGGGATAAGGCCCGTAGCCAATACAACAACCACAAACCAACACCTCTACCGAAGAGGGTTTACAAAAACTCAATCACCTCACACTGAGGGATACAAACCAATCACCGATCACCTCTACCGAAGAGGGATACAATAAGAATAAGGGTGTTTACAACAAGTGGTTCCAAAAACCACAAATCAATCTCTCTTTCTTTTCTCTTTTCTTTTCCACAAAAAAACAAGATCCTAAATAGATTAGGATAGGTAATAGCTCAAGTGTGGAAACTAGGTGTTTTGGAAACAAGCAACAAAGAAAGACTACTGGGAAATTCTTGTATATGATAGAAATAAAGATCAAATCAATATCCCAAAACCCTAGTTTTCTTTGATTTTTCAAAAACCCAAAAACTATAAAGATTGAAAGATTAAAGCCCCAAACACTTTGAAAAACTCTTTTAAACACTTCAGAAAACCAGAATTTTTTCTCTTGAAAAACTTTTTCAAAATCCCCAAAGAGATGGGGTTTTTATAGCCCCAACAGAAAACTAGCCGTTAGAGCTGAGCTGGCAGCTCTGACAGGCAACGGTCGACCGGTCCGGTCGACCGCCAACGGTCATAAATATGACCGTTGGGCAACAACGGTCGACCGGCCGGTCGACCGAAACAAACCGAGAGCAGAAACTCTTCTGCAGCGGTCGACCGCCCGGTCGACCCAAACAAACAGAGAGCAGAGCTCTCAGACACCGGTCGACGTTTTGTGTCTGCCAGACGTGCACATCTGTGCACGTCGGTCGACCCTACGGGTCGACGGCTCTTGGTGCGGTCGACCGTCTGGGTCGACCGACCAGCCTGTCAGCACAAAAAAGACAGAAAATTAGGGAAAATATTTTCTAAAAAATCTTTTATCTCTTTTAAAAATACCATAAAAATTGTTTTATCACTTTATATTGAAACTCAAACAAGTGATAAAATTTCAAGACAATATATCAACATATCAATTCATTTTGTGTCTTGCCAATTTTATCAAAAACAAAACTTGTATTTTTATCAAACTTGATTTTTCAATAGGAAATCTGATTTTCCTAAAAAACTTATAGAAATACAAAAACATGATATTTGAACATTATTAAGCATGATGCATATGGACATAGGTCTAATACACATTCAACAAATATATCATAGTTTTTGTCTTTAATTACAAAAATATGTTTTATACCAAAACATAAAACTACATGAATAGGTATGTCAAACTAAGTTTGTATAAGTCATATGAGCATGTATGTATATCTAGAACATATCTAATATACATAGAAATAAAGTAAACTTGTTTTGATCAAACTATTCATGAAAACCAAAATCCAAATAATGAAACGTGTGTGTTGTGCACTTGAGCATATCAACTATACTAAGCTTTACAAATGGATCTAAAAACATACTATCTAAACTATGGATACCTAAGTCTTTGTGTCATCAAGAAGACTTGCTCCAAAACTCCATCCATGGGCTAGGCAAAGTGTGATCTTGAAGCTTTGGCCCTGGAATCATCATGAAAAGCTTCTAAACACCTTGTTGAAGCTAATCACCAACTAATATCTTGGTTAATGATCTGAAACTTAAACAACACAAGATTATTAGTAAACATAACTACATGAGTTAATCATCATCAAAACTAGAGTGGAAGGCCTTTGGGCCAACAATCTCCCCCTTTTTGATGATGACAAAACTCATGGAGTTATATATGCATGGATTAAAGTTAAGCTTCAAAGAAGCTCCCCCTTAACTCATGCATAAGCAAATAAATAAAATATATGCATTGAATGTACATAAACATGTATGCATTAATATGCATAAAACACAAACAACTAGTTCTAGAAGCTCTAGTTACCAATTGAATTAATAAGCATTAAAAAACAAAAACACTAGATGCTCTAGATACCAATAAAAACTTAATACTTACCAATAAAACTTAATATATGCAAAAAACATAAGTATGCATATATAAAAACATGTTAAACTCTCATATAAAACATGTTAAACTCTCAAATAATTCTCCCCCTTTTTGTCAATCATCAACAAAGGGGTAAACAAAGTAAAATCAAATCAAACAAATTTTTCTCCCCCTTTTTGTCAAACAAAAAGATCAAGAAGGGGTTAAACAATCCAAACAATAAAACAATGTTCTCCCCTTTTTGTCTAAAACAAAAAAATGTCAATAAGGGGTGACTATAAACAACATGATATCAATAGAAAAATATGTCAATGAAGCATCTTGATATCACTTGAAAATAAACATGGATCAATAGATGTTATATGCTATATACATTCATGAAGAGGAAGACGCTAAGTTAGCTTCCCTACACATATGCATTACATGAAGGAGGGATGTGAAGCCCTAATTCACATAACACACATTATGTAATGAATAAGAGGAGATGTGAAGCTCCCCTACACACGTGTACCTCATAAAGAAGAGATGTTAAGCTCTTCAATACACAATACACTCAACATGAATCTATATGCATATAGTCAATACAAATCAAAACTTTTGTATTTTTCAAAAAAAAATTAGATACCAATTTTAAGTAAAAACACATAAAACATCTGATATCAATTGAAATTAAACATAATAAATTTTGAATGTCTAAACAAAATTTTGATACCAATTGTAAATAATATTCATATTAAACATATGATACCAATATGAAATTTTCAATCATAAAGTAAGGGAGTGGGAAACAAATACCAATTGAAGAATCACCAATTGAAGTACAAAATTAAATTTTCTCCCCCTTTATGAAATACCAACTAAAAAAAAAATGCAAGGGCTTGATACCAATTTAAAAGTAATCAATTGAAACAAAATTGAAGCTCAAGCACTAGCATAAACAAGATTTTGTGAAAAATTTATATCTTAAGCACAAATAAAATGTGTATGAAATAGAATGAGTACCAATCACCAATAGATGATACCAATTAAAAATATACATACACAATAAACATATGAGTATACAAAAGGATCAAAATGATACCAATTGAAAGAGTTCAATAATACCAATTGACATAGCAATAAGTTCAAGTGTATACATCATATTACAATACCTCCCAATCAAGATTCAAGTTTTAAATGATTTTCATTTTAAAGCATACAAGACCATGATCTCCCATCCATCCGCCCATAGATGGTAGGGGTTTTCAAAAAAAAATAGATTTGAAAATAAGCTTAGTTTGAAAATCACTACCAAATTGAAAAATACCGTAACTAGTTAAATGGAAAATCTTTTAAACTAGTACGAAATCCTTCAAGCAAGGAATAAAACAAAATTGTTTTTCATGAAACATGAAATCCACATGATATCAAACACTCAAGTCAATTAAGCATAAATATAACTCATGAAAACAAAACACATGAGTAAATAAGAAATGTGAGTGTACTAAAAAGTGTGAATATCATAATCATGAGAGATTTTCATTAAGCTCAATTATTCCTTAAATATTGAAAACACGAAAATCATCAAAACTTATTTAATCTTCACGGCATATGTATGTCTAATACAAACTAAAGTATACATACATATCCAAAACACAATGAGTCCACAAAATATATGCATTAAGGCACGTGGCTCAAAAGGATAAACATGTATATCTAATAGTTTGGACAAGATAGACATATACATGAAGTTAAACAATTTAAACACAAAATCAAACTAAATCTTTACCAAAACACATTTCATTTCAAGGTATATGTATGAATTGTCAACACAATAAGTATACATACATATCCCTAAACACAATTGAGTCCATATATAGATTTGCATGAAAGGCAAATGACTCAAGGGGTATACATGTATATCTTAAAGTTTGGCAATACAACCATATACATGAAGTGAAAAAAACTCATAAAACAAATCCAAAATGGGAATACAAGTTTAACATGTATGAATCATCAAAACTAGACTATACTAGCACATCTAATGGGTTCAAATAAGCATTCAAGTCAAACATATATAGATTTATTTGTGGCCCATTATATGCACGAATATATACCTAGTCTTAATGAAAACTAACATCTAAACAAATAATCTTAACATGAAGCATCAAACACAATATAAAAACCATCATGATAAAACTAAAACATGCTTACTATGTAAATTCACATGTATTAGATTCATGATGTACATTATAGCTTAAACAAAAGTGAGAACACTAAGAATAGGTTCATTCAAGCATGTGTGTCTCAAATACTATATATGTATGTCAAGGATCTAATAATCATGGCATTTACATACTAATCCATAGACAATGAAACATGCTGTAAAACATCAAAAATATGAAATACAAATCATATATGATCAATATGTACATGCATGTGCATTAGATCTAGGTCATACAAATTAGTTTTACTAAGGTGAAAACACAAAAATATAAGTCCATATAAAACATGGATGTTTCAACCAACTAATAAGTATAACACTAATTTAATTAACATGGCATATTCATGATGATCACTAAACATCAAATCATGCTATGAAAGATAAACATGGAAAGCATGCAAACATAAGGAGTTAGAGATTCGATACCAAAACCAATGAGGGCACCGCTCTATTTCTCCAAAACAAAAGTGGTCCTCTCCACCAAATCTTCCCTTGAAAGTGATGCATCCAATTGATCTCCTTTAAGTCCGGAACGCATCCACTCCAAGGTGTCATCACTCTCACGTCATGTGAGAGCCCACACCTACATCAAAAATAATAGGAGGGGTGGTCTTTGGTACCCATATCTTCTTGGGTCCATGGGGGTTAGTACCTTCTCTAACCCAAACAAACTTCTTTGCTAAATTAGAAACATGTATTCTATCAAAACAAAATTTAGCAAGATGGCCTTTTCGGCCACAATGTGTACATGTGTACACATGAGCATACATGTGTTGATGGTGTCCGTGTGGAGCATGTGTATGCCGTGGAGGGTGTGCATGCATAAAGTTGGAACTTGTTTCTTAAGAACCAAGGTTTCCAAGCGAGTGTGGTTCAAGGCACATTGGCTCATAGTGGAGCCCAAACAATCTACTCTCTTCTTTAACATACAAACATCATCATTGATCCTAGAAGAAGAGGTACATGCATTAGGTAGACTAGATGAAGCTACACTAGCATGGCAAACATGTGCATCAATTTTATTTTGCAAAACTTCATTTTTCTTTAAACAAATTTCTAAATCCTTTGAAATAGAATCAATTTTTATTTTCAAAGAATTATTTTCATTTACAACAAAATCAACTTAGAAGATAAATTTTCATTTTTCTTCAAAATAGCATGGCAATCATTTTTAGTTTTAAAAATTCATTTTCTTTTAGTGCAAGTTCCAATTGAGATCTCAATGAATCCCTTTCATTATAGACCTCAACCTTCTCTTGCAAAACACAATCAAGTCTAGAATGCAAACTCTTATTTTCTTTTTCAATTTCTAGACTTTTCTTTTTTAAAATCTTATAATTTTCAATTAATTTTTCACAAACAATAGAAAGTTCTTCATTAAAAGCATGGGCATCAAAATTATCACATGAAGCACTAGAGCAATCATCACTATCTAAGTGGGGTTCCGAATGTACCTCAAGGGAGTCATTCCCTTGGACCATGAAGCATTGTGAATCGGATTCTCCACTAGATTCCTCCGGTTGGTTTGGTACTTGAAGCTCGGAGGTGGTGGTGGTTGTTGTTAACTTGTTCCACACTGCAAAAGCGGAATCAAGGTTAGAAACACTCATAAGATATTCTTTAGATAAAGTGCTTCTAATGGCCTCTAGGGCTTGTGCATTGGCCCCTATATGATTGCGATCACTAAGGAAGGATTCCTTGGTAATAGCAAGATAAACTTTATGACCTAGGGTTTGCAAATAAACGGTCATCCTAATCTTCTAAACATGAATGTTGGAAGGGTCATACGTAGGTGGGGTCATGAAGGCCATGGTAAACTAAATGTGTGCAAACAAGCAAATGCAAACAATAGATTAGCAAGCAAATGGATCTCACTCCTAGGATGTTAAGCCTAAGTATCAGGAGCACTAGCTCTGATACCAATTGAAAAACACCTAGAGGGGGGGTGAATAGGTGTTATTGCTAATCTAGAACTAAATGCAAAACTAAGTGCGCTAAATGCGGAAGCTAATGCAAATTATGCACAAACTAATACAATACAACAAGTGTAGCCGAATTCCCCTTGCGAGGCTCTGGACTAACTCCCCTTGATTCCCCTTGAAATGGGTTGAGGCGCTATGTGAAGCTCTTGTTGGATGAGTATAAGTTAGGCACACACACACAAGCAATACAAGCAATGTGCACACACAATCAAGCCAAGCAATCAAGGATATAGCTATATGGATTATGCAAGGCACAACACAAGCAAATAAATATGACAAGATGAATTATGCTCAACACAAGCAAATATGATATGAATGAAGTATGATGCTTTGCACAAATGTAAAGAGAATAGAGTTGAGAGAAATTGGATCAAACGCTAACACGAAGATTTGTTTCGAGGTTCGAGTACCCAACTCTACATCCCCGCCTACACCACCGTGTAGGATTTCCCAATCCACTATAGGAGTACCAAACTCCTCTCTCAACCTTTACAAAGCCACCGAGGCTATACAACCACAATCCACCTCTACCGAAGAGGGATAAGGCCCGTAGCCAATACAACAACCACAACCAACACCTCTACCGAAGAGGGTTTACAACCAAACTCAATCACCTCACACTTGAGGGATACAAACCAATCACCCGATCACCTCTACCGAAGAGGGATACAACAAGAATAAGGGTGTTTACAACAAGTGGTTCCAAAAACCACAAACTCAATCTCTCTTTCTTTTCTCTTTTCTTTTCCACAAAAACAAGATCCTAAATAGATTAGGATAGGTGATAGCTCAAGTGTGGAAACTAGGTGTTTTTGGAAACAAGCAACAAAGAAAGACTACTTGGGAAATCTCTTGTATATGATAGAAATTAAAGATCAAATCAATATCCCAAAACCCTAGTTTTCTTTGATTTTCCAAAAAACCAAAAACTATAAAGATTGAAAGATTAAATCCCCAAACACTTTTGAAAAACTCTTTTAAACACTTCAGAAAACCAGAATTTTTTCTCTTGAAAAACTTTTTCAAAATCCCCAAAGAGATGGGATTTTTATAGCCCCAACAGAAAACTAGCCGTTAGAGCTGAGCTGGCAGCTCTGACAGGCAACGGTCGACCGGTCCGGTCGACCGCCAACGGTCAGAAATATGACCGTTGGGCAACAACGGTCGACCGGCCCGGTCGACCGAAACAAACCGAGAGCAGAACTCTTCTGCAGCGGTCGACCGCCCGGTCGACCCAAACAAACAGAGAGCAGAGCTCTCAGACCCGGTCGACCGTTTTTGTGTCTGCCCAGACGTGCACATCTGTGCACGTCGGTCGACCCTACGGGTCGACCGGCTCTTGGTGCGGTCGACCGTCCGGGTCGACCGACCAGCCTGTCAGCACAAAAAAGACAGAAAATTTGGGAAAAATATTTTCTAAAAATCTTTTATCTCTTTTAAAAATACCATAAAAATTGTTTTATCATTTTATATTGAAACTCAAACAAGTGATAAAAATTTCAAGACAATATATCAACATATCAATTCATTTTTGTGTCTTGCCAATTTTATCAAAAACAAAACTTGTATTTTTATCAAACTTGATTTTTCAATAGGAAATCTGATTTTCCTAAAAAACTTATAGAAATACAAAAACATGATATTTGAACATTATTAAGCATGATGCATATGGACATAGGTCTAATACACATTCAACAAATATATCATAGTTTTTGTCTTTAATTACAAAAATATGTTTTATACCAAAACATAAAACTACATGAATAAGTATGTCAAACTAAGTTTGTATAAGTCATATGAGCATGTATGTATATCTAGAACATATCTAATATACATAGAAATAAAGTAAACTTGTTTTGATCAAACTATTCATGAAAACCAAAATCCAAATAATGAAACGTGTGTGTTGTGCACTTGAGCATATCAACTATACTAAGCTTTACAAATGGATCTAAAAACACACTATCTAAACTATGGATACCTAAGTCTTTGTGTCATCAAGAAGAATTGCTCCAAAACTCCATCCATGGCTAGGCAAAGTGTGATCTTGAAGCTTTGGCCCTGGAATCATCATGAAAAGCTTCTAAACACCTTATTGAAGCTAATCACCAACTAATATCTTGGTTAATGATCTGAAACTTAAACAACACAAGATTATTAGTAAACATAACTACATGAGTTAATCATCATCAAAACTAGAGTGGAAGGCCTTTGGGCCAACAATAAGCACAAATAAAACATATATATGTATGAAAATAGATACCAATTGAAATTGATATTTTTGAAATTGAAAAAACATTCATACATACAAACATATATGAGTATACAAGAAATATCAAGATTGATACCAATTGAAAGAATTCAATGATACCAATTGAAATAACAATAATATCAAATGTATACATCATATATCTACCTCCCAATCATAGTTCAAGTTTTAAATGATTTTCAATATAAGGCATACATGAACATGATCTCCCATCCATCCTCCCATTGAAGGTAGGGGTTTTCAAAATAGATTTGAAAATGTAGTATGTTTGAAAATCTCTACCATAGTGAAGAATATGAACTAGTTATAGGAAAAACTTTTAAAACTAGTACGAATTCCTTCAAGTAAGGAATAAAACAAAATTGTTTTTCATGAAACACATGTAAATCACATGATCACTAAACACTCAAAATCCATAAAGCTCATATCATAGTCTCATGAAAACAAATCTTGAGTAAACTAATAAAGTGAGTGTACAAGTAAAATGTGACACATATCAACATGAAAAAAATTCAATTAAGCTCATATGAAATTCCTTGAAAACATGAAATTCATCTAAGATGTGAAATCACCATTGAAATCATCTTAAAAACATGAAAATCATCAAAACGATTTAAACTTCACGGCATATGTATGTCATGTACAAACTAAAGTATACATACATATCCTAATCATAATGAGTCCATAAAAATATATGCATGAAGGCACGTGGCTCAAGGATGTATATGTATAAATGATAGTTTGGACAAGATGGACATATACATGAAGTTAAAACAAAAAAAATGATGAATACAAGTCAAATGCAAGAATCATCAAACTAGACTATACTAGTACATCAAGTGAATACAAATGAGCGTTCAAGCACAAACATATATAAAAGTCTATTTGTAGCTCACTAGTTGTACAAGTATAAATCCTAATCTTAATGAAAACTTATCATTCAAGAAAGTAGTCAAAACATGAAGCATAAAACGGAAATCATAACCTAACATGATAAAAAATAATCAAAACATGAATTATTAAAATAAAAAGTCATAGTCAACCATATGTTAGCATGACAAAGACATGTGCATTAGATCTATGATTAACATGATAGCTAAAACATAAAGAGAACACAAAATATGGGTCCATACTAAACATGGGTGTCTCAACAACTAATCATGTAAAGTATAAGTCTAATAGACATGGCAAATATCATACTAATCATGAAACAATAAAACATGATTCAATAAAACAAAAATCATAAACATCCACATGGTCATAATGCATATGCATGTGCATTAGATCTAGGGCATACATGTTAGTTTAAACAAGGTGAGAACACTAAATATAAATCCATACAAAACATGGGTGCTCAAGTAACTAAACATGTATATCACTAATCTAATCAACATGACATAAGCATAATGAACAATAAAACAAGACATGCTATGAATAGATGAACATGAAAAGCATGCAAGTAAAAACGGGAGTTAGAGAGTGATACCAAAACCGATGAAGGTGCATCTCTAGTTCTCCAAGCTACGGTGGTCCTCCCACAAAATTTTCTTGAGAGTGAAGCATCCAAATGGTTCTCTTTTAAGCTTAGAACGCATCCACCTCAAGGCACCAATACTCTCACGTGATGCAAGAGCTCCCACCTACATCAAAAAGTATAGAGGTGGTCTTTGGTACCCATTCCTTTGGGTCCACGGGGTTAGTATCTTTTCTAACCCAAACAAGATTAGTTGCTAAATTTTCATGATAAACACGATCATAACAAAATCTAGCAAGGTGGCCTTGTCGACCACAATGTGTACAAGTGTACACATGAGCATACATGTAATGGTGGTGACCGTGGGAAGCATGTGTATGCCGTGTAGGGTGTGCATGCAAAGATGGACCTTATTTCTTGCGAACCAAGGTTTCCAAACGTGAATGATTCAATGTGCATTGGCTCAAAGTGGAGCCCAAACATTCAACACTTGTCTTCAAAACATTTATATCATTTTCAATGGTGGAAGATAAAGTAGAGCATGCAATAGGAGTGCTAGAACAAGAAGCTACACTAGCATGACAAACATGAATATCAATCTCATTTTGCAAAGATTCATTTTTCTTTAAAATAAGATCAAGTTTAGTGATAGTATCAATTTTATTTTTCAAGGAAAGGTTATCTTTAAAAGTAAAATCTAATTTTGAAGATAAAATCTCATTGTGCTTCACAACATCATCACAATCATTTTTGCTTTTTAAACATCAATCTCATTAAGGGCAAGGTTTAGTTGAGATCTTAGGAGTCACGTTCACTAGTGATCTTCCTTTTCTTGCAAAACCAATTCAAAATTAGAACACAAATCCTTTAAATCATTTTTCAAAACAAGGTTGTCCTCTTTCAAAAGATTGTGTTTTTCCAATAAATTTTCAAGCTTTTGAGCAAGTTCCAAATTCAATGTTTGAACTTCAAAACAACCATGGCCATAGGAACTAGAGCTATCATCTAATTGAGTATCCGATTATACCTCAAGGGAGTTATTCCTTGGACCATGAGGCAACGCTCTTCGGACTTTTCTCTCATAGATCTCCTCATCTTGTTGATAATCCTTGGAAGCTCGGGGACGTCAATAAGCTCCAAACTGCAAAAGCCGAGTCATAACGATCAAACACCGGTAAAAGATGTTCACTAAGAGATGCTCTAAGTGCTCTAAGTGCTAATGCATTAGCCTTTTTATGCTTGCTACTATTAGGGAATGATTCCATAGTGGAGGCTTGATAAACTAGATGTTCTAGTCTTTTCAAATGGCTACTCATATTGGCCTTCCAAGCATCAAGTCTAATATGGTCAAACATAGGAGGGCTATCCATGAGAGCAAACTAAATGAGTGCAAATGAACAATGCAAATGAAGATTAGCAAACCAAGATCTCACTCCTAGGTGGTTAAACCTAAAAATCAGGAACCTGGCTCTGATACCAATTGAAAGATCACCTAGAGGGGGGTGAATAGGTGATTATGCTAATCTAATGAACTCAATGCGGAATTTAAAAACTTAATGCAATACACTCAAGTGCAATCAACAAGTGATGCACACACAACCAAGCAAAGCAATTATGAATGCACATTATGAATAGTTGCAAGGCACAAAGTAAAGAGAGAGATAGAGAGAGTCAATGGATCAAGCGCAAACAACAAGATATGTTTCGAGGTTCGAGCACCCAGCTCTACATTCCCGCCTTCGACACACGAAAGATTTCTAATCCACTAGCTAGTCCACAAAGAACTCTCACAAGGAGTACCCAACTCCTCTCTTTACAACCACAATCTCCTCCTTGAGGCAAGCTCCAATCCAACAAAACAATCACCTCACAACTTGAGGGATTAGCACAAAGCAAACACAAGGATCACCTCACAACTTGAGGGATACAACCCAAATGTACAACTTCCTCAACACAATGAGGGCAAGGCACAAAGCAAAGATTGGGTTTTTAACTGGTGGTCTAAACAACAACCACAAACAATTTCTTTCTCCCACACAAAGATCCTATAGAATAAGAAAGCAGATGTTGCTCAAGTGTGGAGAAAACCAATGGAATGGAAATCAAAATCACAAAGAAAATTCTTAGGAAAAACTGAAACCAAGATATAGAAGATGAATCAAAACTCTTTTTCCCAAAACCCTTTTCTTTGAATTTCCAAACCCTAGCAAAAGCACCAAATAGATGTTCAATTTGAATCCAAAAACTTCTTTTGATTGCTGTGAAAACACCAGAGAGTAGGAAAAAATTCGCACAAAAAATCTTAGAGAAAAACTCTTTCCAATGGGGTATTTATAGCCCCTAGAAAAATGTAGCCGTTGGCAGCAGAAAATGCTAGAAATACACTGCTGGTCGACCGGCCGGTCGACCGTCCAACGGTCAAATTTTGCCCGTTGCTGGCTACCGGTCGAACGCCCCGGTCGACCCAAACAAACAGAGAGCTCTGCTCTCTGACCCGGTCGACCCGGACGGTCGACCGTTCCAGTGTCTGCCAAACGTGCACAGATCTGTGCACGTCGGTCGACCGACCCGGTCGACCGACTTCAGCCAAGTCGACTTGGTCAGAAGACTAGTCGACTGGTTGAAGCCTGGAACAGAAAACTGAGTTAGAAACATGTTTAAAAATTCTTTTATCTTTTCTAAAAATCACCAAAAATAGTTTTATCATTTTGCATTGATATATAAACATGTGGTAAAAAGTTAGCTCAAATATCAATCAATATGAACTATTTTTGTGTCTTATCATTTTTACCAAAAACCAAAAACTGTATTTTCAAACTTGAATTTTGAATAGAAAATACGTTTTGTCCAAAACTCTTCCAAATACAAAAACATGATATTTAAACACTTGAAGCATGATGCATATGGATAGAAATCTAATATACATGAAACAAATATATATCCATGTTTTTGTCATTAATTCCAAAAAAATAAGTTTTGTTAAAACACAAAACCTAAAACACATGAATAGGTATATCAAAGTAAGTTTGTTTAGGAAATTAAGCATGCATGTATATAGAACAAAATAATATACATTAAACCATGTAAACTTGTTTTGATCTATCTATTCATGAAAACCAAGATCAGTTAAACTAAAACCGAAAAAAACCGAAAACCAATATTCAAAACATGAAAAGTGTGTGTTGTGAACTTGAGCATATCATACTATTCTAATCTTTACAATTTGGATCTAAACACAAAACTAAACTATGGTACCGATGTCTTCTTGTAGAGCGCAATCTCCAAGCCGACTCGATCCAAAACTCTTTGATCCACCGAGCAAGTGTTATATATGATCTTTGACGCTCGGGCTCTTGAATCAACATGTGAAAGCTTCCAAATCATCTTGTTGAAGCTAATCACCTACTAATAACTTGATTAATGATCTGAAACTAAAATCACAAGATTATTAGTACATATAACTACATGA